>JAOQMS010000092.1:0-10292 GCA_027563885.1 Erythroxylum longipes | reverse complement strand
TTGAAGGAATTAGATAACACTTTCTTCTAGAAAAATGTTCCTCACTGTCTTAATTTTCTAATGACACAAAAATCATTTAATTTGGTTTAGAAATCTGAAAGTTATATCCCAACACTTCTGAACTATTCTTATACTGAAACAATATTATGTGCTCAACTTTCATCCAAAAATTAAAATTCTTAAAAACTGACTTAGAACTTGATTTCATAAGATAATTTGTAGTCCTATTTCTCTAGTTTAATCCAAATTAATAATCACCTCATTTGGATTGCTAGAGAAAAAGTTATGGCTAAAACACCAAAGCATACTCAGTGAATATGTTCCAACTACATTTTCCAGGTTACCACTTCCAACATTTCACATATAATAGTTCTAACTTCCAAGAAAAATTTTGAGGTCCAACAGGTATTCCCAGGATGTATAGTATCTGAAGTTGTTTGGCTTTGTTGGGTTTTTTCCTTTGTCCCTTTATAAAGTAATTAGGATTGGGCAATGGTCTGAGCATATCTTGGGTAAATGTTGGGTGTTGAGAGAGCTTGCCCAGTTGAGTGCCTGAGTATTTGCCAGGGCCCTGTCTAATCTCCCAAAGTATAGGTTGTTAGACCATGTGAACCTGTTACCTGTGAAACCTTAATCTTGCATATCAGCTAGGTTAATCCACATTTTGAGTTTGGAGCAGCCATTTGTTTGTTGTTTTCCAAGTTTATCATCCCTGGATACATATGCATTGAAATCACCAAGCACCAACTATGGAGTTGTTATCAAACTTGCAAGAAGTGTTAGCCTATTCCAAAGCTCTCTCCTAATGGAGGGATTTAGGCTTCCATAAACCGCTATTAGCAAAATATTTGAACTATCAGGTAATATTACATTAGCATGCAAATATTGCCAGTGTGCTTCAATAATGTAAATTGAGATGGAGGGGTGACATAATAACCAAATTCCACCACTGAAACCTATTGAATCTACCCTACGTGAGTTTTTGAAGCCTATTTCCTGTATTATTTTCTGGGCTTCATTCCCACTAACACGAGGTATTCTGGGCTTCATTCCCACCACCTAACCCTTGTATTCTCTCTCACTTGTTCGATCGTTTATACTTTTTAACTCTAGCTGCATCCTTTTACCCTTTCTGTTCTTCAAAACTTTTTAAGGAAGCAACAACAAGACATAATATCTCCAGCTATGGAGATTGATGAGGTTATGAAGCAGCAAAGTTCAGGAACAATGAATTCAGCCACCTTAAAAGTCAAAGATAAGGATAAAACTATGACATCTAAGCAGGAAACTCCTGACAACCAGGAAGCTTTAAACAACATGATGATGGATCGCTCTGAGATGGAAACGGAAGCAACTGCCTTCCAAACTAAAATGCAAAGTGATCCTCCCCTGCAACAGTCAAACAACAATGTTATCAGTTATGTAGAGGAAGGGAAATCTTTCAAAGCAACAACACTATCACAAGTGTTACCTACTCAGGATGCAAGCTTGCCTATTGGTGAAACCCAGCCATCTTTGCCAGTGAAAATCCAATTGCCCCCATGTGATAAGATGCAGCAAAACAACCCCTTCAAAGTACACGAAGTGAAGCTTAAGCCAGGGGACGTCATACATGAATTGGGACAGAATGGACCCAAGGTTACTTTTCTTGAAGAGGTTCAAAAGAAGATGGATATGAATGATGAAAACACAGTGGTTATTAGACCTTTGGGAAGAGCAATAAAGTACCTGGTTCTTCACAATCGTCTCATGACTCTCTGGAAACCAAAGGGGAATATCCAAATCCTAGATATAGAAGATGGATTTTATCTAGTGAAGTTGGCCTGCAATCGGGACTATCTCAGAGTCTTACTGGAAGGACCTTGGGTAATTCAAGGTCACTGCATTACAGTTCATTAATGGCACAGAGATTTCGATACAAAATCCAACCATATCGATGCAGTAACCATATGGATGCGTATCCCGGGGTTACCACCTCGATATTTTCGTGAGGACATTCTGTTCGAAATAACAAAACCAATAGGAAAGTTCGTTAAAGAAGACACACACACATCAGGGGCCAAAAGAGGACAGTTTGCCAGGCTCGCAGTCACATTGGATCTAAACAAGCCTTTGCTTTGGAGCATTACAATTGACAACAAGCTTTATCCCATCCAATATGAGGCGCTTTACAGTATTTGTTTTGAGTGTGCTTCATACGGACACTCAAAAGAAAATTGTCCAAAAAACCTCCAGAGTCAAAAAGGGAAGCAGAAAGAAATCGATGATAAGGCAGAGGGGTCTCCGCCCCAAGAGTGGCAGAAGGAATCCACCTTCTCAATTGGGGAATCCTCATCGGCCGCCGGAGCACACACTTACCAGCAAAGCAACACGCTGGAATTCAGACGCCCCTCTGCTTTTCAATGGCTAGATCTCAGTAAAACCGGTCCATGGATGGTTGCACAAAAAAAGAAAAAAATTGGGACGTCAGCAAATCAAAAATTAGCGGCGTAAAGTCTAACGGAAAAGAACAAGAACCAGCAAAAGCTGTCAGAGGAAAAGGTGCCAACCTCTTCTAGGTTTGATGTACTTAAGGATACTCCAGTACCCACGTTGGATACTGAGGCCAATGTGTTAGGTCAACAACAGTTCTCTTTTAAGAGTCACAATGTAGCAAACCAAATTGGCCCCAGGATTAACAAAAGACAGGCAAAGCCCAAAGCCCAAAGCCCAAGAGACAGTTCAGCCCAGGAACAGAAGGAAGTTTACATCTAAACAGGAAGAACCCACATGGGCCAAGAAGAAAAAAGAGGCCAATACACAACCACAAAAGTAAAACGACTCCCAATTAATAATACCCAGGCTGAAGAGGCCCAGATTTAACATCCTACAGAAGAAACAGCTGGCCCAGTGACACAACCCTTCGTGGGCTTATAGCAACAGGTACAAAATATGGTAACATCTAACATCTGCGCAACCTTTTTCAGAATCAAATCATGTGGTCTACAATATCAATCATCCGGAACTACAAAAACTGAGCAAAACCAACCAGGCCCAGTTTTCAGCATCTAAAGGTATTTACTTAGCCAAGAAAGTAAGGGTCAAAGACATCCTTAATAATCAGGATGTCTGTGACTTACTTGACTAGGGTGATTACATACAGGTGGAGTATGAACTCCAAGAAGAACCCCCAGACCTTTCACAGGTGCAATAACCTATGAAGAAGGAGGTTTTACCACAAGATTAGTGGTAATTCCTCAACAATACAAACCCCTTTAAAATGGAGATTAAAATTCTTTCATGGAACTGTAGAGGCATCTCTAACAAGAAAACAAAATCAACCCTGAAAAAATTGATCAACCTGCACAAGGCAAGATGCGCTCTTTCATGTAACTATGTATCAATTGTCATGCGAGATTTAGCTCCCATCTACATTAAAGCTTGAGTCAAGCATATAACCAAAAAAATGTCCACAAATTATAAAAAAAAAAAGAAGAAGAAGAGGCCCTCCTAACGATTAGGTTCTCATGACTTCACGCGAAAATCTTCCGATCTGCATACAAATAACAAGTGTTTAGATACAACAACAAGGGCTTTACTTGACAGCTTTAACAGTTGGATGCTTAAACGTAGTCCGTACGTTTCACTGTAACAGGGGCAATCGGTCAACACTAGTCATGTTTGTTAACATAACATGTTATAAAGAGGCAGCTGCGGGAACCTAACCTTTATTTTCTAATTTTTAGTTATTTAATTACTAGTAATGGATAAAAAAGGGAATTACAAAACTAAAATAAGTTAACTCTTAGACATTCCTAAACTTTTATTCCAAAGAAAAGTGTAATTATCGGAATAAAAAATAAAAAATATTATCAAATTATTGTCAAGATATTAATATCTTTATACTATTTTTTAATAATTTTTAATTTTTTATTGATAATTTTATTCTTATCATAAAAACCGTTCGTAATTATTTAAAAATTAATAATTTTATAAATTATTTATAAAAATAAATATTTCAATTAAATATGTACAAAATAAATTATACAATTATTAAATAAGAGTCAAAAAGTTTTCATAGTCAATTTTAATATTTAATACCAAATATGGACGTAAGTAATATCTTTCTTCAATACTATACCAAACACACATAATAGATAATTTCATTCGATTCCCACTTTCCATCATCACTTCTTCTGTTTCGATTCCTTCGTCACAAATTATCATACAAGACCTAAAGATTTAAGCCTAAGGGAGGAGACCAACAAGAAGAAAATTGAGGCAATATCCTCTTTAGACACTAAATTCAATTTTGTACCATTAGAATCCAGTAAAGAAGCATTTCATGGGGAACGCGAAAAAAGAAATGACCAAGACTTCAAAACATAGCAGATAACTAAATTTAACATTTAAATCAACCCATTGCTCCAGAAAACGTGCTGATCTCCCAATAAGCCCCAGTTTCACAAAGACCAAGTTATGAATGAATTGTTAATGTTAAGCCAATAGAATTGTAAAAGGCAAACAAAATATTCCTGTTTTTTATAATCTAATTGTAGCAAGACACTGCAAAACTAACATAATAACTCAAAAAGAATACAGAGCCAGATAAGAATCCTAACTCTACTTGATGTATTGGGAGAGCCACTTGAATCCATCACCATATCCCATCTTGCGAACAATACTGCACATGAAAACCTCGAGTGGCCTAACGTTGGAGTCTGAAAGATTCACCTTACCCTTGCCAGTAGTGAAATTGGTGAGCCCAAGATGATAACGAAGCTCATCTTCAGAAGCTGCATAGGGAATGTCAATTTTGTTACCCAAAATGAGAAATGGAACATTGGCCAAGGCTTCATCGGATAGAAGGGCATCTAACTCCTTCTTCGATTCTGCAAACCGTTCCTTGTCATAGGCGTCCACCAGGTAAACCACCGCATCCACCTGCTCATAGAGATATGACTTGTCTGTTTCATACTCTTTTGGAAGATCGGATGGATACTCCAACAGAGTGACATTTAGGTAACAAACGAACTACAAAGAGACGTATATGGCCAGCAAAAGATTGGTATAAAATAACCTTAATTTGCCAAAAATATCTGATTGCCGAGACTTCAGTAGTGTGTGTTAACAATAATCTTTCCATTAGTTATGGCCTTTCAGGCTATAATCCTATCCAAAATAATCTTATGTTAGGTTTAAACTGTGAATGTATGGAAAGCTACAATTAATACAACTCAATTAAAAACATCTAAGGTGATATCAGCGAAATTCCATTATCCATGTTGGCCTCCCATGAATCAGACAAACAAAAAGAAAACTTATCTGGGATTATGGAGGCACATTATAAAGACGCCTTTTCAACTCAAAGCTTAAATTTGGATTGATGAGAGAGTAAATATTTTTGCAGAAGAGAGAGATGAAATCTCAGTTGATCTCCAACAGTATGATCAAATTTGCAAGGAAAATTAAAAAAATACATATTACTCGTGATAGCTCGGGCAGAGACCAGATCTAGCAAACACCAATGAGACACGTTAGCCAAAAAAAAAAAAAAAAGACATCTAAATGTCACAAGAGTGTCATGCTAAATCTAAATTCCTATTACACTAAGCAACCACAGACCACACCTTACAAAGAGCAGCATGGTAAAACAAAATAATGCTCACAGTATGAATCGAATCAAAACATCCCTACATCAACAAAAGTCAAAACTTTTATAAAGAAGTTTGGGTACCCCTTCCTGAAATCTTGTCTCCAAGATATCCGATAAGAAAACACTCCAAAAACGAAGTACCAATGAACTGATTCAGATAAAACAGAGGGGAAAGAAAAAGCTCTTATTCCTCGGATCGCCCAATACATCTACCCTTTTAAAATCGCTTGACCAAGAAGTCAGCGAAATATATTTCCAGCATCAAAACAGACAATAAGCAATAAGAAATGAACAGTGACCTTAGCATAGTAGTCTTTCCACACCCTGCGAGCGATCTGATGACCACCCAAATCAAAAGCCTTGAACTTGATTTTTCCTATACTCAGCTCCTCCGATGTTGGGTGCTGTGTCGGCTGATGTTGTACTAATCTCTGCAAACAAACAGATCTCCTATTCAACAAACACACAAAACAATACCCACATCAAAAACACAAACAAAAACGATTAACCCATAAAAACCTCATCTTTCAGCATGTGAAGAAGAGTGGTCTTGCCGGCATTATCCAGACCCAGAAACAGAATCTTAGCCTCTTTCTGCCATAGACCCAGAGAAGCGAGAATTCCATAAAACCAATCGAAAAGAAACATTTTTTAATGTACCCTCCGGCTCGGAGTTCTAAATCTGAAGAAGATTGAAGACAACAAACGGATCCAGAGTTAGGGGTAGGTTTATTTATACGTGGGATCGAAATAGGACAAAGTATTAAGACTGTGATAGATTTATAAATATGAAATTTAACAGAAACGGTGTTAAAGTGGGCAGTTGGGTTTGGGGGACATCGAAAAGAGCGTCTCCTTGGGGGATTCCATCGTGTGTCGTTTTATGTGTTCAAGCCACTTTGTCCTCGTGTATACAGCATGTGTTTACCATTTCTGCAAAATGGGAGGTTTGTGGAGGTAATTGCTAATTCCAGCTAACCGATTTGCCAAACAGGCAAATAGCTGATAGTTAATTTGACATTTGAACTCTTCATTAAAGATATTTAATAAATTTAACTATTTAGTATTAATTGTTTAAGTATAAAATGACTTATAAAAATATGACATAAAAAAATTATAAAGTCATAATTAGATATTTAATTTTACAAAAATTTAAATTTTAAATTCTAATAAAAAATATAAAATTTTCTTAAAACTTGTGTCACCATAATATATATTTTTATTTTGTAACCAAAAAAATTTATTTCATTAATAAAAAAAACTCACAATTTTTGTAACTAAAAGACTTATTTTATTGTAAAAAATTTTATTACTATAAAACACATACATGATTTTTGGTTTGAATTATCCGTAATATCATTATAGCATAATTAACATGATTCAAAAATTATGAAAGAAAGGTATACTTAATTTTTTACCTATTAATTTTTGGCTGCTTATAAAAAAAGCTTCTCTTATTGGAACTTTTAAAAATCAACTTATTGAAGATAAATAGGTTAAACAATAAATCATTCATTAAATACAACAATAATTTTTTAAGAAAATTAAAAAGCTAATTTTTAATCAATAAGTTAAAAAATAACTTATCGGCTGTTTGTAATATTCCTTAGGCTGGTTATGGTCACCGATAGTTGAATATAAGAAAACGCCTTTAATAATTTCCAAAAAAAATGAAACATTGAAGACTTAAAGGACATTAAATTTACAAGATAAATTATAATAAAAATCAATTTTAACTAATTTTGTAAATTAATAATAATAAAATATTATAATTTATAATAAAAATAACTCGTCATTAATCTTATAATTAATAGTTGACATGATGACATTCACGTGATATATAATTGACATGTTAATTATATGTCATATGGATATCATATTATAATTTATAATAAAAATAACTCGTCATTAATCTTATAATTAATAGTTGACATGATGACATTCACGTGATATATAATTGACATGTTAATTATATGTCATATGGATATCATCATGTTAAATTGTTTTACCCACGTAATATATCATATTAGCACATTTAACTATAGAATTAATGATATTTCTAAGTTAAAAGTTAAAAGTTTATATATTTAATTATAGTTTTGATAACATCTAAGATTCCTTGGTAATGCAAAAAAACCCACAGTTACTAGATGGACACGATATCAATTCCTGTAGCGTTGATTAATAAAACAATTTACAATGTTATGAACACTAAATTTGCCTTTAAAGCCTTAATACATAGACAAAAAGGTGAAATCATGTTTTCATAAATTTGACAAAGTCCAACAATGTAGCGGCAAAGTCCATTAAACCTAAAGACATTAGCTTGCTTAAGGAATTGATACTTGAAGGTGAAGTGGATCCAGATCTACTTGTACTCTTGAGTCCAAACACAAAGATCAAAGAAACAAAGTAATACGAAGTCAGTAAGGTGAAATTGTCCTTTAGCAGAAAATCAGTGAGCTCTGAGTTTGACGATAGTGTCTCAAAGTCAACTATTGACATAGAAATGGTCTCTATGATCTTTTTGCGATTAATCTTCCTAGTAAAGACCTACCTAGGTACTTAACATCTGATATCCATCTTTAAGCCTTCAAGTAGTATATTGCAATAAAATTGTTCCACAATAATAAGCAACAATCTTCCCCAACATCTCTAACTTTTTTTTTTTTTAATCAATAATAGAAGATGTGAATAATGAGTTATGTCCGCAAGAAAAGAAAGGTCAATAAAAATATTTGCATGGTGACTTTTTATTCTTTAGAAAACAAGAAAAAAATATTATGATTTTTTAAAATTTTTTATAACAAATAAAACAAAATCAGGAAAACTATTATGAGTTTGTCAATTAATATAGGGTGAATATTTTGATCTTTTACTTATTTGAGATATATGCCTATGAAAACAATATAGAATGTCTTTTTAGAGCCATTAATAATAACAACAAAACAAAGGTATGAAAAACTACAACTTAAGAAAAATTACATTAAAAAAAAACCCTCTTTTTCATGAAATTGGGATTTTTTTTTTACAAGCAAAACATAGTCATAGCATCCCCTAATGAAAAAGAAAGTGAAAATGTAAACCAAAAAGATATTTAAAAAATTATGTCAAAACAATTACACCAATAGCTATTTGCATACTATAGGAGACAACTATCCAAAATAGAGGAACTTCTAAAAAATTCTACTGCAATAATAACGAAAATTGCTACCAGACACTTCAAGCCTTATGAAGTGTCTAATAGCAACTCAAATCAGTTTAGGAAGAAAAATAATGAACAATTTCTTAGTGTCATACAAAGCTAGTCGAATACGATTAATGAAAATATTGTTTCTAATTCTCTAAAGTCTTCAATATCCCAAACATTGAAAACTATCTAAACAAGGAGTCAAGCTAAGGTCAAAACTAGTAGCTCCCAAGAAGTGAACATGATAGAGCAAGATAGTAACATCGAGTATGAAAGCCTTCAACCTCCTTCTCCTCGAGTGAACAAACTATATTGGCAACGTATCACAAAACCATATTAGTCCAAACCTATTATCCCATATGTAAATATTGATAAAAAAAATCCTAATGTCTTAGATCATGCTAGGTACAACGCTTCCTTAGTATATGGGTGGAGTATAGATAGAATATCTAAGTGCAACAATTTAAATATGCTCCAACAAATGACAATGGTCATTAATTCCTATAGAGCCCAATTAGGAACGTTTGATTATACCATAGTTGAATTACTGATAGCTGAATTTTTTAGACAATTAAAAGGATGTTAGGATTACCACTTAACTGAATCTCAAGGACTTAAAATCTTCTAATCTGTTAAGATTAATGAAGGTAAGACAATTTTAGATGAGAATAGTGAGCCAATCCAAGATGTTTTCCTTACTTTGATATTAATAATTTCTTTAAATTTTGTAAGATATCCCTTATCCTTGAAAGATAAAAATGTTGAATTATTGTTCAATCTTAGGTGCAAAAAACTTTCGGATTTAAAATGTTACAAAGAAGCTTTTTTATTTAACAAGAGTCATGATGAAAGAATATTCAAACCAACCCTTTTTGAAAAGAGAAGTTCTTAGCAGAACTTCCTCCCCTATTAGGTGAGAAAGTAAGACATACGATTGGAGAAAGCCATGACAACCAAGTTCCTTAAAATTGATTGACTTACTAGTGAGCTAATTAGTTAAACTCATAAAGAAGGATTGAAACTTTGCCAGGATATGAAAATCGAAAGACGATTGGAACTTGAAATGTTCAAAACCAAAAAAGAATTAGGAACCTTTTGCCAACAATTTGATATTTCTTACAACAATAATAAGAAAACCTGTAAAGACTATAATAAAGCTCTATGAAACAAAAATGTATTCCCTTAAAAAAAGATTCTATAAAAACCCCAAGCCAAATAGGAAATATGTGAGCAAACCCCAAATCTTTCCTTCAATATCAAAATTTTGGAAACATAAAATGTTATAGGTGAAATAAAAAATTTCATATAGCTAGATATTGCAAGTTCAACAAAAAAATTTAAATATTATATTTGGATAATGTAACACTCCCTTACCGTAGGGTACACACCAGGACGCCCGTAGGTCATTCCGGTACATATCCTATGATAAGGGAACGCTACGTGCAATCACTACAGTTACTCCACATG
>JAOQMS010000091.1:80977-113800 GCA_027563885.1 Erythroxylum longipes | reverse complement strand
CTATTACAACAATTGTTGGCTATGAAACGATTTAAGATCTCTTAAGCTCACAAATGAAGCTTTATAAGCAGTCTTTTAGAGATTTTGGATTGCCGATTATTATTTGACAAAGACCAAAACTTTCTCCAGGTATTATCTGTTTCCTTTTTCTTATTTGTTGAAAATTAATTATCATTTTATTTTGTTTGTGATGGTATTTTTGTTATCTTAATACTTACAGTTTCTTTGTGGAATCAATTCAGAAGTGATGTTTCATGATTTGCAAAGGTTTGCAATTTATATTTTAAGTCAATATATGAGTGCAACAGGCTGTGAACGGAACTAGAACATATTTGAATTTATCCATTTTAAGAAAAAGAATAAATTGGAGCACAAGAGATTAAATGACTTGGTATTCGTTGTTACAATTTAAAACTTTGAGAAAGGTATATTATTATCATTATTAATTTTGATGTATTTTCTTATAATTTTATAATAATTAAAATTTATTGTTTACTATGAACCTTAACAAATAGTTAAACATATCCAATTTCTATTGATAATATTCATTTTTTGGTGAATTGAGTTTATGAGAAACCAGATTTGATAGATATAAATGACTTGGAAGATAATCTTGGTTGAGAAAGCATTAACATATCATTTAGTGCATTGAATTTGAATAATGATGATGATGAGGCTCCTCGCAATTAGAGATGGCAATAATAGCCCGACCTAGCCCGACCTATTTTTGGCCCGAGTTGGGCGGGTTTTTTTTCTTTTAAAATAAAGGGCGAGTCGGCCCGCTAGAGGGCTATAATCTAAGCCACGGGCTGGTCAGCCCACCGGCGGGCCAGGCTACAGACCGGTCGGCCCTGCCCTGGGTCTCCCACGCTCCGATCCGGCCCGACCCATTAACATGCCTACTCGCAATGATGAGAATTTTATACCAAATGATAACTGAGATCAGTGTAGTTATAGCGGGTATCCTCCCGTAGACGATTGAATGAAGTTACATGTTTTTATTTGTCATCTTCTTTCAATTTTACTTATATTTGATGCATATGTTAAATTTTATACATGTAATGTAATTATAAATATTTTTGTGACATGTTTCACTTCCACTTGGTTGGTTCCTTATCATGAACTCTTGTCGTAAATTTTAATAATTTGAGAGTTGAGGATATTTATTATTCTTTTTATTGGATGTTTTGAATTTTGATGTAGTTATTAACTTATTATTTATTATATAATGAAATTGTAATATTTTAAATACTTGTATTGTTTTTGATTTTATATTTGTATGGTGATAATTGTCTTTTTCATATTAATTATAGTCATTATTTATATGTGAAATATTTTAAAATTATTATTATTTCATATTAATTTGTGGTTATTATTTGTTATTATGAATTTTGGAAACAAGGTTGATATAAACTTATAAACTATACAATACAATTGTACAATATGACAATAAACTATTTTATAAATTTTAAAAAATTTCAGGAACTATTTCATAAATTTTAAAAATTACTTGAAATGATATTCGGTATTAACTGATACCGATATAGTACCGTTTCAAAACTTAATCTAATAAAGTATTCGCATCGATCATAATTAGTATTTGATCGTTAATAAATGAATAGAAATGGCATTTAAATATTTTAAAAAGTTGAAAAATTATTTGTCAGAAAGTAATGATGAATATGGAATTTGCAGTTATTAAGAAGTGTAGAGAGGAGAAGAGAAGAGAAGAAAATTTGAAGGAGATGAATTGGAGGCCATGATGCAAGGACTTCCCCAGCAACTCGCGGCTCTCCTGTCCGCTGCTCTTCCCACAGACGACGGGGACTCCTCTTCTTCTACTTCCACCGCCTCGCCCGACGACGCCGCTCGAGTCGCAGCAATCAACTCTCTCCAT
This sequence comes from Erythroxylum longipes, assembly GCA_027563885.1. NCBI lineage: Eukaryota > Viridiplantae > Streptophyta > Magnoliopsida > Malpighiales > Erythroxylaceae > Erythroxylum > Erythroxylum longipes. Next base: position 111,903 of record JAOQMS010000091.1, on the reverse strand, counting down.
CGCGCCATTCTCTACCCTCCTAACTCCCTTCTCGTCGCTCATTCTGCCTCTTTCCTCTCACAAGGGCTCTTGCAGCTTCTTTCTGACAAGTACTCTCTCCCTCTATCTCAAACCTTATTTGCTTCTATGATCTTACTGGTTACTTACTAATAACCATTTTCCTTTATAATTCTTGTCTATTGAATTCTTTTAGTCTTTAGTGAATAAAGAGAAGATCTTTACATGTATATATATCACCTTGATATTGAAAAAATTTGTTTGGTTAGATCATACTCGGTGAGGCAATCTGCGGCTAGTGCATATGGAGCAATGTGTGGTGTGGTGTGTTCAATTCTTGCTACGCCTAATGGAAGGCAAAACCATGTTATGCTTTCGACTCTCGTTGACCGTTTCATATCTTGGGTGTTGCCATTGCTTAGCAATGTTAATGCTAGTGATGGTACTACACAATTCGCGGTCGATGCCCTGCGTGAGTTCTTTAGTGTTGGAGATGTTGTGGGGGTTGAGAGATATGCTGTGTCTGTACTCAAAGCATGCCAGGGACTTCTGGAGGATGAGAGAACCTCCTTGAATTTGTTGCACCATCTTCTGGGTGTTTTGACTTTGATTTCTTTGAGGTTTTCTAGGCTTTTCCAGCCCCATTTTCTTGACATTGTTGACCTGCTACTTGGCTGGGTTTTGGTACCAGATCTTAAAGAGGCTGATAGGCATGTAATTTTGGATAGTTTCTTGCAGTTTCAGAAGCATTGGGTGGGGAATTTGCACTTCTCTCTTGGGTTGTTGTCCAAGTTTCTCGATGACATGGATGTATTAATACAGGATGGTAGCCATGGAACCCTGCCACATTTTCGGAGATTGCTTGCACTGCTGTCATGTTTCTCAACTGTATTGCAGTCCACTGCTTCGGGTTTACTGGAAATGAATTGTCTTGAACAAATTACTGAACCTCTTAGCAAAATGATTCCTCGACTACTGGGATGCTTATCTGTGGTAGGAAGGAAATTTGGGTGGTCAAAATGGACTGGGAATTTGTGGAAGTGTTTGACTCTATTGGCAGAGATATTACGTGAAAAGTTTTCTTCCTTTTACCCACTTGCAGTTGATATCTTATTTCAAAGTTTGGACATGAGTGCCTCCATTCTATCTGGAGCTGAGAGGATTACCTCTATTCAAGTTCATGAGATTCTAAAGACTAATCTTCAGTTATTATCTTTGCAAAAATTTGGCCTCCAATCATCATCAGTGCAAAAAGTACTGTCTTTTGATGCACCTATATCTCACCTGCGTTTGCATCCAAATCATCTGGTAATTGGAAGTTGCACTGCTACTTATATTTTCATGCTTCAACATGGCAATGATGAAGTTGTTCATCAAGCAATGACCGTGTTGATTGAAGAGCTGGTCTTATTGAAGGACATGCTTCAAAGATCTCTGGATCTTGAAAATGCAGTTGAAGTTGAAAAAAATGGTCGATATTATTCAACCCATGAATTAGTAGCATTGGTAAAGTTTGATTTGAAAGTTCTGTTAACATGTGCTCCCTTAAGTATGTCTAGCAATAAAATTGGTCATCCAGATATTGCTGCCACATATGTGAAACGCTCAGAAAGATTGTCATCATTTATTCTTGAGAAACTGGATGCATTTGGTCTGCCAGTTGAGGCCTATATTGAGTTGCAAGTTGACATCATAAGGGCTATGAACAGGTTAACTGCTATTGAATTATGGGGTAGATACTCAGTAAAAAATCATGTGGACGCTGATAAGGTACATAAGGATGAAAAATCTTCTTTGATTGTTGAGCATCTGAGGAAATATAGTTCGTTCCTTGTCAAAGGTCTGCACGTTTCTTCTCCTCTTGCAGTTAAAGTAGTGGCCTTGGAATGGATCCAAAGATTTTGTGAAAATCTTATTACCCTTTATCCAAATTTTGACGTAACTACTGATGTGTTTGGAGCATGTGGATACATTAATAGTGTTAGCATTCTTGTTTTTTCTCTTTTTGATGCTGCATCTGATAGGGAACCAGAAGTGAGGTCACATGTTGCCCTAGTCTTGGAGTTGCTTTTGCAAGCAAGACTAGTTATTCCCATGCACTTTAATGCTATGGCAGAACTGGTATTGGAAAAACTTGGTGATCCAGATGTTGATATAAAAAATGCTTTTGTTAGACAGCTCTCCTATATGTTGCCGCTGACAATTTACATTTGTGGTTTATGTGACCAAGGAATATTTGTCACACGTAGGCCAAATGCCCTTGTATCCAGTAACAGATCCAATTTGCACTGGAAGCAATTATTTGCCCTGAGGCAGTTAGAAAGACATCTTAACTCGCAGCAACTTGTTTCCATTCTAAGTTACATTTCACAGAGATGGAAAGTTCCTCTCTCTTCTTGGATCCAACGGCTTGTTAGTTGCTGCCGGAACACAAAGGACTATGTTCTGGGCCAACATGAGGAAACAGAAAAGTCTGAGACCAGTTTCCTATGGTTTGATGTGAAGGTGGAGAATGATCTTCTTGAAAGGACTTGCATGGTGAATAATCACGCTGGTGCTTGGTGGGCTGTACATGAGGCAGCTAGATATTGCATTGCCTCACGCCTTAGGACCAATCTTGGTGGGCCAACACAAACTTTTGCTGCACTTGAAAGAATGCTTTTGGACATTGCTCATGTACTCCAGCTTGATAATGAGCAAAATGATGGAAATGCAGGACTAATGGGCTCCTCTGGTACTCATTTGCTACCAATGAGGTTGCTACTGGATTTTGTTGAGGCATTAAAGAAAAATGTTTACAATGCATATGAAGGGTCAGCCATTTTACCTTCAGCTACTCCCCAAAGTTCCTTGTTCTTTAGGGCAAACAAGAAGGTGTGTGAGGAGTGGTTTTCTCGTATATGTGAACCAATGATGAATGCTGGATTGGCACTACAATGTCATGATGCTACAGTCCAGTATTGTAGTCTGCGCTTGCAGGACCTTAAAGGTCTTTTGGGCTCATCTTTGAAGGAGAAGTCTAGGATGCATTTACCTGAAAACCTTCGGAATATCAGGGATAAATTTTCTGGGGATGTCCTGAGGATTTTGCGGCATATGGCACTGGCTCTATGTAAGAGTCGTGAGCCAGGGGCTTTGATTGGTCTACAAAATTGGGCTTCAATGACATTTTCTTTGTTATTTGTGGATGAGAACAATTCCTTGAATCACGGGGCAACATTTGGACCTCTTGCTTGGATAAGTGGTCTTGTCTATCAGGCACAAGGTCAATACGAAAAAGCCGCTGCTCATTTTATTCATTTACTACAGAATGAGGAATCACTCAATTCACTGGGCTCTGAAGGTGTACAATTCTCTATTGAACGTGTTATTGAGAGTTATACTGCCATATGTGATTGGAGGTCATTAGAGTCCTGGCTATTACAGTTGCAAACATTGCGTTCTAAACATGCAGGGAAGAGTTGTTCTGGTGCTCTAACTACAGCAGGCAATGAAATCAATGCAATTCATGCTTTGGCACACTTTGATGAGGGTGACTTTCAGTCAGCGTGGTCATATCTTGATTTGACACCAAAGAGCAGCAATGAACTCACCCTTGACCCTAAACTAGCCTTGCAAAGGAGCGAACAAATGCTTTTACAGGCAATGTTGCTGTTTCTTGAGGGAAAGGCAGATATGTTGCCACATGAAATTCAGAAGTCTAAGTTAATGCTGGAGGAAATATTGGCTGTTTTGCCTCTTGATGGTTTATGTGAGGCAGTACCATATGCTACTCAGTTGCATTGCATCTTTGCATTTGAAGAAGGTTACAAGCTTCATGGAACACAGGCCAGTATTAAACAACATGCATCAATATTAACGCTGTATGTTGAATCAGAAAAATCTCTTATAAACAGAGTTCAACAAGATTGCAACCAGTGGTTAAAAGTTTTTCGGGTTTACCAAACTGTTTTCCCAAATTCTCTGGCGACTCTAAAGCTTTGTTTGAGTTTGTCAAGTTTAGCCCGCAAACAGGGTAACTTAATGTTGGCAAACCGCCTTATCAATTATCTAAGAGATCATGTTCCCAGTTGTTCTGAGGAGGGACATGATGATTTTCTATTTTCGAATTTGCTTTTTGAGGACTTCCATCTTATGCATGCTGAGAAAAAGTATGAAGATGCATTTGCAAATCTCTGGTCATTTGTACGCACTTGTCTTGTTTCACCTGAATCCATGATCTCTCAGTCAGCTGATTCTGTCTTGAAGGCTAAGGCATGCCTGAAACTCTCAGACTGGTTGCGAAGGGATTATCCAGATCTGCTTCTGGAAAATGTGATCCGCAAAGTAGAAACAGATTTTAGCATGGATGACAAATTTTCGGGTGGAAACAGTGAACATACTGTTGACATTGAGATGAACAACTCTAAATCTACACTGCATGTTCTTGTTGAAGAGATCGTGGGCACAGCCACTAAGTTGTCAACAAAACTTTGCCCTAGAATGGGCAAGTCATGGATTTCTTATGCATCTTGGTGTTTTAATCAAGCCAAATGCTCTCTCCTTACCTCACATGAAAATGTCCTCTCTTCATGCTCCCTTTCTCCCATACTTCATGAGGAAATCTTGCCAAATAGATTTAATTTGACTGAAGATGAGAGGAAACGAGTGCAATATGTGATATCGCAGCTATTTCAAAATTCATGTGATGATTGTGATAACAAAGGCGGGGAAGGGAAGCTTTGGCCTGATTCTGTGGAGCCCATAGAAAACAGTCCTATTAAGGCTTTGATGCTTCAAGTGATAAATATAATTGAAGATGCAGCTGGGGCGCCTGGCGCTGAAAACTCCGGTGATGAGCCTCTTTCGGTTACTTTAACATATCAGTTGCAGAGTGCCTTGCAATGTTATTGTGCTGTTTTTGAAGAAAGAGATCTTTCATCTGCAATTGATGATTTGGTTAATGTTTGGTGGTCACTGAGGAGGAGAAGAGTGAATCTCTTTGGACATGCAGCATATGGTTTCATGCAGTTTCTTAGATATTCATCTGTACAGCTTTCTAATTTCCAGTTCACTGGCACTAATAGCGAGTCATTGAATTCCAAATCTGCTAGCTATACTCTGAGGGCTACTTTATATCTCCTCCACATCCTCCTTAATTATGGGGTTGAATTGAAAGACACCATTGGGCCTGCTCTTTCAACCATTCCATTGTTTCCATGGCAGGTGAGAGTTGTTCTCTGTCTCTGTCTCTATCTCTGTCTCTGTTTGTCTCTATCTCTCCTCTCTCTTGCACACGAACACACAGATGAGATTCGCTATTTGTTTGTGTGGTTGGTTAATTTCTTGTTCTTGTTCCTTTTTCTATTGTAGGAAGTAACTCCACAATTGTTTGCTCGTTTGAGTTCTCATCCTGAACAAGTAGTTCGGAAGCAATTAGAGGGCGTGATACTGATGCTGGCTAAGTTATCTCCTTGGTCCATTGTGTACCCGACTCTAGTTGATGTAAATGCTTGTGGTGAGAAGCCATCAGAGGAGTTGCACTGTATTTTGGAGTGTTTGGTAATGAATAACTTTCCATTGATTAGTGGGACTTTATTGTGCTTTTAGTCAGTTATAGCAATCTTAAATGCATTTACTGGTTACATTACTTTCTGTTGATTTGTTATACTAATGTCCTGAATTTAACTTTCTGATATTTGAAAATGATTTGTGTGGGAGAAAACACTAGTATGTCCTATTGTAGCATGAAAAGTTTGGAGTAGGGGATAGCTTCTAGAAGTTGTCAAGCTGAAAAACGGTGTCAAGTTCATGCTGTATATTGGTTTAGTGAGGGAGGAGTAAGATATAATAAGGGAGAGGCTATATCAGACCCCCTATAGGAGTTGGAAATGTTGAGTGCACCTGTCATTGAGCTTGAAGTGCTATGCATTTGGAAAGGGCTTCTTTACTTTCTTGCTTAGGTCAAAGTTTTCTTAATTTTATGTATGGGGAAAAAGATAATCAATTCTTTACTTTAGTTCCTTTTGTACTTTAACATTAATAACGAGCTTTATTTCCTCTTCTACTTTGAGGTTCTATTCTGTTGGCTTTTCATCTATACTAAAGTTTGTTTTTAATGAAGCTTAGTTGTAAAATGGAACATCAAGTGTTTAATTAACCATATGCTTGTATTATGCAGAGGGAATTTTACCCAAGACTAATTCAGGATGTGCAACTCATGATAAATGAACTTGAAAATGTTACCCTTCTTTGGGAGGAACTGTGGCTCAGCACACTTCAAGATCTTCATGCTGGTAAGCTGTAGTTTGCAATCATAAATTTTTTAAGGTTTCCATTATTGTCTAAGTTCATTGTTGCTCCTGTTATGTGTCATAATTGGCTTCTACTTATATTTATGTCTTTATATAGCATGTGGCTTGATTTGTGTTGGATTACAATGAAGTGTGTGCTAGAGGTATAGGAATTGGCAAGTTTACATGTATGAATGCGACCATTTTTTTCAAAAATTGTCTGCAATTGCAGTTTTAAAATCTTGAAGACATTTTATTGGTTGGTTAAGTATGCATTCATGTTATTTTTCTCTAGATTGATATTCATATTTTCTGAGAACATTGTGTATGGAGCTATTTTCACTTGATTCTTTTTCAGATGTGATGAGGCGCGTAAATCTGCTAAAAGATGAAGCTACACGAATTGCTGAGAATCCTACTTTAACTGAGAATGAAAAAACTAAGATTAATGCTGCCAAGTACTCGGCTATGATGGCTCCTATTGTTGTTGCTTTAGAACGTCGCCTCGCTTCAACATCTCGGAAACCTGAGACACCTCATGAAATGTGGTTCAATGAGGAGTATAGGGAACGACTGAAATCAGCCATTTCAAAATTTAAGACAGCTCCAACTTCTGTGACTGCACTTGCAGAAGTGTGGCGGCCTTTTCATGATATAGCTTCATCCCTGGCATCCTATCAGCGGAAGTCATCAATATATTTGAGAGAAGTTGCACCCCAGTTGGCTTTATTGTCATCTTCTGATGTTCCAATGCCAGGTCTTGAGAAGGAAGTCCTAGCTTCTGAACCTGAAAGTGGTTTTGCAGCAACCCTTCAGGGAATTGTCACAATTGCTTCTTTTGCAGAACAAGTTACAATCTTGTCAACTAAGACAAAACCTAAAAAACTTGTTATACTTGGTTCAGATGGTGAAAAGTATACATATCTTCTGAAAGGGGGAGAAGATCTACGTCTTGATGCCAGAATCATGCAACTTCTTCACGCTTTAAACAGTATCCTGCGTTCATCTTCTGCAACTCGCACTCATAGGCTTGGCATACGCCACTATTCTGTGACTCCTATTAGTGGTCGTGCTGGACTGATTCAATGGGTGGACAATGTGATAAGCATTTACAGCATCTTTAAGTCTTGGCAAAACCGTGTGCAGCTGGCCCAACTTTCAACAATGGCTCCAGGTAATACAAAAAATTCTGTTCCTTTACCTATACCCCGACCAAGTGATATGTTCTATGGTAAAATCATGCCTGCACTTAAAGAAATGGGCATAAGAAGAGTTATTTCCAGAAGAGATTGGCCACATGATGTCAAGCGGAAAGTTCTTCTGGATTTAATGAAGGAGGTTCCGAGACAACTGCTTCATTCAGAACTCTGGTGTGCTAGTGAAGGGTTCAAAGCCTTTAGCTCAAAGTTAAGAAGGTACTATTTGAGGAACCTGAAAAAGCTGTTTTACACACTCTTGTTTAAGCTTCAAAGTTAGAGATCCAATTGAGTTCTTAAGTGTGCTTGACTGATGGGGTGGTACAGTGAAGCCTACAACTTGTGAACTTGCGTTTCTAAACAATTGGTATTTGTTCCAGCCTTTTTTGAAATCAATAACTTGACCCACAATGTTTTGAAACAAGTTGTTTGTAAGAAAACCTTGAGTCATTTGTTCTTTACCGTACATTGTTTATCTTCTTGGTTGAAGAGTAACTTCCGTGAGTAATGCAACCTCTGTTTTCCAATGTCCTCATTTATCATTCTCATGCTTTTCTTCATCTTTTTTTTTCCTTTTCTTTTCTAATTTTATATCTTTAGACTAAGAAGTTTTCTGGTCAACCACAATTTCAAGAAATAAAATCGGGAAAAATCTATCAAGCAAAGATAATGGGAAAATTAATTTCTTCGTTCCCACTTAGTCTTCATATATCTGGTTTTGACAGATTAAGTGGTGAGAGCCTTGATTGTACAACTGACGGTTGGGAAAGGTGATTTTGTATTGCATATTCGGCATTTGACATCATGTCTTCTGTTTTGGGTTGGATGGTGGATCTTATGAAATATATTTTCTGGATGAATGCTGGTGACCGTTTTCCCTTAGCAGGTATTCTGGAAGTGTTGCAGCAATGAGTATGGTGGGTCACATTCTGGGCCTAGGAGATAGACATTTGGATAACATTCTTGTGGATTTCTGCAGTGGTGATGTTGTGCATATTGATTATAATGTTTGCTTTGATAAAGGACAGAGGCTAAAAGTTCCAGAGATTGTTCCATTTCGCCTTACACAAATGATAGAAGCTGCTTTAGGATTGACTGGAGTTGAAGGTACATTCAGAGCAAATTGTGAAGCAGTTCTTGGGGTCCTAAGGAAAAACAAGGACATAATACTGATGTTATTAGAGGTGTTCATTTGGGATCCACTTGTAGAGTGGACACGAGGGGATTTGCACGATGATGCAGCAATTGGTGGTGAAGAAAGAAAAGGCATGGAGTTGGCAGTCAGCTTGAGCTTATTTGCATCACGTGTGCAAGAAATTCGTGTTCCCTTGCAGGTACGAAATTTTCATAAAAGTTTTGGCTTTGTACCTTTCATGTACAACATTGTGCTGGTTTTGATATTATCAATGAAATGCTAAGATTGAGTAGATTCATAATGTCAACTGTATTCCCAGTTTGCTAACTTTTAAGCCTGTCTGACATGCTTGGAATTAATGCCTTTAGAGCTTTTGTCAAATACTGCATGATGTGTTTTGTTGAGTTGTCATTGTGGCAGCTTGGAAGTTCTAATTTTGCATGCAAGGGTTCTGTTAGATTTTGGGTCCCTGTGTTGATGTTATTTATGAGTAATACTCTATTTTTCTAATATTTAGGAACATCATGATCTTCTATTAGCCACATTACCAGCGGTTGAATCTGCTCTTGAGGTACAAACTTCCTGCTTGAATCTTTTTAGTCACAAAAAATTTGTTTTATTTTGAACCATAAATTGCTGACGGACAATGTATCTCAGAGGTTTGCTGATGCTCTACATCAATATGAGGTTGCGTCTGCACTTTTTCATCGGGCTGATCAAGAAAGATCAACTCTTGTTCTGCATGAAACATCTGCAAGGTCGATTGTTGCTGAAGCTACTTGTAATTCAGAGAAAACTCGTGCTTCATTTGAAATGTATGCTCGAGAATTCACACAAGTCAAGTCAGATGTAGCTGAGAAGGCCCAAGAAGCTGCTACATGGATCGATCAACATGGAAGAACCCTTGACAGTCTGCGAAGCAATCTACTGGCGGAAATAAATTCCTGCATAAAGCTGAGTACTGTGGCTGGTACTTTATCTCTTACATCAGCTGTCATGGTTGCAGGAGTCCCATTGACCATAGTTCCTGAGCCCACACTAGCACAATGTCAGGATATAGATAAAGAAGTTTCCCAGCTTATGGCTGAACTGGATCATGGATTTGAATCTGCCCTAAGCGATATTCAAGCATATTCTTTGGCTTTGCAAAGAATTCTACCTTTGAATTACCTTACAACTAGTTCTGTACATGGATGGGCACAAGTGTTACAAATGTCTGCAAATGCCCCTTCCTCTGATATCCTCTCTCTTGCCAGAAGACAGGCTGCTGAGCTTATTACTAAAGCACATGGGAACGTTATGGATTCTGTTAGATACACTCATGATGATCTTTGTTTCAAGGTGGAGAAATATGTGGCAGAGATAAGTAAACTAGAAGAAGAGTGTATTGAGCTTGTCAACTCTATTGGCTCGGAGACAGAGACAAAAGCCAAGGATCGCCTTCTATCTGCTTTCCTCAAGTACATGCAATCTGTTGGTCTTGTGAGGAAAGAAGATGCCAATTTTTTCAACCAATCAGGAAAGATAGCGTATGAGCCCACCAAGGACTTTAGTTCGCTAGGGGAGCTGGAGGACAAGAAGGATAAGGTGTTATCTATGTTAGATATAGCAGTGAGCTCCTTGTATAATGATGTTAAGCACAGAATACTTGAAATTTTCTGCAATACAGATGGGGGAATAAATGCAAATCACGGGTTTGGAACTATTTTCTCTGAGTTTGAGGAGCAAGTAGAGAAATGTGTACTTTTATCTGGCTTTGTTGGTGAAATACAAGACTTCATTGGCAAGGTCATACCCAGTGTTGATACAGATTTTGGCAGTCAAAGTTCCTCTTCTGAAAAAAATTGGGCTATGGTATTCAAAACCACTTTACTTTCTTGTAGAAACTTCATTGGCCAAATGATTGAAGCTGTTTTACTGGATGTGATAAGATCTGCTGTTGCATTAAATTCAGAAGTAATGGATGTATTTGGGTTAATCTCACAAATCCGGGGATCCATTGACACTGCTTTAGAGCAATTTTTAGATGTTGAAGTAGAGAGGACGACCTTGGTTGAATTAGAAAAAAACTACTTTGTCAAAGTTGGCCTTATTACTGAGCAGCAGTTGGCTCTTGAGGAAGCTGCTGTTAAGGGTAGGGATCATCTCTCTTGGGAAGAGGCCGAGGAGCTTGCCTCACAAGAAGAAGCTTGTAGAGCACAGCTGGATCAACTTCATCAAACATGGAACCAGAGAGAGATGCGAACTTCTTCTCTCAAAAAGAGAGAAGCTGATCTAAAGCATACATTGGTTTCTTCTGAATCCCATTTTAAATCTCTAATTGAGGAGACAAGGGAGCCACAGGCTTTAGGAAGCAAAGCATTATTGTCCCTGCTGGTTAAGCCCTTCTCGGAATTGGAGTCTGCTGACAAATTGTTGTCAACATTTGGTGGTTCTGTTGCTTATAGTTCAGATAAGTTCTCAAGTTTGGCAGATTTGATGAGGTCTGGGTACTCTTTATCTGAATATATCTGGAAATTTGATGGTCTATTGGATAACCTGTCATTTTTCATCTGGAAAATCTTCGTTGTGGACTCTTTTCTTGATTCATGCATGCATGATGTTGTTTCATCTGCTGATCAAAATTTAGGGTTCGATCAGCTTTTCAATGTTATAAAGAAAAAGCTTGAGCTGCAACTTCAAGAGCATGTTGGCCGCTACCTGAAAGAACGAGTTGCTCCTACATTTTTGGCCTGGTTAGATAAAGAAACAGAGGATATGAACCTTTTAACAGAGACAACAAAGGCTCTTTCTCTTGGTCAAATGAAAAAGGACAGTGGGGCTGTGAGGAAAGTCCAACTCATACTTGAAGAATACTGCAATGCCCATGAAACTGCTAGAGCAGCAAGATCAGCAGCTTTAGACATGAAAAGACAGGTAAATGAACTCAAAGAGGCTATTCATAAGACAAGCCTAGAAATTGTCCAATTGGAATGGATGTATGATGCATTGACTCCCTCATATGAGAACAGGGCCACATTTCAGAAGTTTCTTACTAGTGAGGATGATTTATCTTCCATTATACTAAATCTCAGCAGACCTAAGTTGCTGGATGGCATACAGTCAGCTGTAACAAAAATTGTTAGGTCAGTTGACTGTCTGCAAGCTTGTGAGCAAAATTCTATCATGGCAGAAGGACAACTTGGTAGAGCAATGGGATGGGCTTGTGGTAGTTCAAACTCCAATAGTATTGTTCATACGTCAGCCAAAACTTCAGGAATTCCTCCTGAATTCCACGACCATTTGATGAGGCGGCAACAATTGCTATGGGAAGCTAAGGAAAAGGCTTCAGATATTGTAAAAATTTGCATGTCAATTTTGGAGTTCGAAGCATCAAGAGATGGTATTTTTCAGATTGCAGGAGATGGTCATCCACCAACAGCTGGTGGTGATGGCAGGACATGGCAGCAAGCTTACTTGAATGCACTAACCAAATTGGAGGTTGCCTATCACTCTCTCACACGTGTGTTCCCCTGCTCCCTAACTTGATATATGTTTTAGGCTTATGGTGATTGAAGTTCAACTAAGCTGGTGAATTTACTGTTGCTATTGTGACAGGCACTGAGCAGGAGTGGAAGCTAGCGCAAAGCAGCATGGAAGCAGCTTCCAACGGCTTGTATTCTGTAACAACTGATCTCTGCATAGCATCACTTAAAGCACAGTCAGCTTCAGGTTAATGTGCTTTCTAACCAAGGGGAAATGCCCACACAAATTTTTGTTAGCTTACATTACACTGCACAATATTATTTGATAAGAAAGGAGAAGGAAAGCACAAAGAGTGGGCAGATCATGGGGAATCTCCAATCAATCTCTAATATGTGAAAAAGAAACTTTTGGCACAATCTAAACCTATTGTTATTTGCTTGAACTTTATCTGCTAAGTCAGAATCAGAGAGAAAAAGAGAGTAGAATGTCGTCACACTATATAGGTCTGCCCATCAATTTTTATTTGTGGAGAAACATATAGTTCTAGTAATATTCCAATATAAGACACATAAATATAACTCCTATATAGGACACATATCATAAGAATACTAGCTCTCTAATATGCCTCATGCAATTAACATTATGCAAAAAGTAATGGCAAATAGAGTACCAAATACCATTATACTTTGTACCTTTTGCTTACCAAGCTTGCATTATAAACATCTGTGAAATTTTGCTTTCATGTTATGCCTGTGTATTATTGTCCAATGCCTTCCTTTGTTGTAATGCAACTAAATTTGCTGATCTCGTCTGGTACAGGTGAATTACAAGACACTGTTCTTTCAATGAAGGACTGTGCATATGAAGCTAGTGTCGCATTATCTGCTTTTGCTCGTGTCTCAAGGGGCCATACTGCTTTGACTTCTGAATCTGGCACCATGCTTGAAGAGGTTTAAAGGCCTTCATTTGATGCTATTGTTTTCTTTGTTATATTCTTTCTCTGTCCAGTGATCTAAACTATTTTTGTAGCTTATGATGAACATACTACCACATTGCCTCCCAGACTCGTGACTTGCTTTCTAGTCAGGGTCCTGTTGACGTGTAATTTTGGTATGTTTGGTTGGCATTTTTTAAGCTATTCATGTTATCATTTTAGGTTCTTGCAATAACCGAGGATCTGCACGATGTTCATACGCTGGGAAAGGAAGCTGCTGCAGTACATCATTCTCTTATGAAAGATCTTTCAGAGGTGCAACATACCTGGACTTTGTTCTGTTGTTCATTAAGCTAGTTGCTTTATGTTAAGCAGATCATTTACTGATTATAGTTGAACCGTATGCACAGTCTAGGGTCATGTAGAATCAGACGAGTAGAGCTCATTGGTTCTCTTGTTGGCAGGCAAATGTAGTTCTTCTCCCATTAGAATCAGTCCTATCAAAGGATGTCGCAGCTATGAATGATGCTATGACTAAAGAAAGAGAAACCAAAATGGACGTGTCTCCAATTCATGGGCAGGCCATATACCAGTCTTATAGTTTGAGAATTAGAGAGGCTATTGACAAATTTAAGCCTCTAATAGCACCATTGACATCATCTGTAAAGGGGCTGTATGCAATAATGACAAAGCTTGCAAGAACTGCAAGCCTCCATGCCGGCAATCTTCATAAAGTAAAGTCTGACTTGAAGACCATGTTACTATATTTAGACTATTTCATGATTACTGGTTGTAATAAATATCTGATTCTATTCCCTGACAGGCTCTCGAAGGACTTGGAGAAAGCCAGGAAGGAAGCTCGCAGGGAATTATTATGTCAAGGCCAGAACTAGATGGTAATTCTTGGTGACCGGAGATTATTAGCATTGATATTGTTAGTATTGATATTGTTATAATTACACCTATAATCTCTCCTATAATTGAGAGATTTCATAGAGTTAATAGCTAGATTACTTCCTAAATAGTCCTAGGAATTTTGTATATAAACCCTTGTTCCTATGTACACAACAGTATGTGATAAAAATTATCTTCAACTTTCAACAATTCTAATGAATTTAGTGACACAGAAACAGGTGGCCTATCCAAATCTGATGGGTGGAGCACCAAGGACTTCCCGAGTGACCCTGGACTTTCTTTGCAAGGTCCAGTATGGATATCCCCACCAGATAGTGTATATGATAGTAACTCAGAATCGGAGATTATCTCCCCTGGCGCAAGTCTACCAGATGACTTCATTGATCAAGCAGAAATGATTGATGCTCATGGATCTAAAAGCATGGCAACGACTGATTTGGTCAGTTCTATTATATCTTCTCAAACTGATTATCAAGAAACCTCAACTTTTGATCAGCCCACATCTAGGCATGAGGAGGTGAAAACAGGTCAGCTCAATCATATGACAACATTTGATGAGTTAAATGAACATGCAATAACTATGGCATCGCCGGATGGTAAAGTTATAGCCATTCCTCTAGAGTCTTCACAACCTCTGGATGTAGAAAGGATTGAGGTTAAAGGTGATCAGACAGCCTCAGTAAACAAAATTAAGATTGAAGATAACAATCATGAAGCTCCTCAACCTGCTCTTCCGAGTGGCGGTCGAGTCACCAGAGGTAATGTTGATTCTGCGGCTCTTCACTTACTGTTTGATGCTTTAGTATGTATTTTTTGTGCATTTCATATAATGTAAATCAAGAACATTCTTTTGTTATGTTCCTTTGAGATTCTCCTCGGAGATTTGACACCACCAGGGGAGAGAACAGTTAATCATGCCAACCGGTGGGAGGTTAGCCGATAAAGAGGGATCCGCTGTTCTACGCCTTGCCTTTTTGCCCTTATGTGGACAATTTTAAGAGTCATTGCCTTTGCACTTCACTCCCGCCTTCATGGCCACTAAAGTTTTCTAGGGAGGTTTTTAGTTGGTCCTTGAGTTTTCACATAAAACATCCAACAAATCAAGAAAACAACCACACACAAATAAGTACTGTTTGAAGTTAATTCTTATGAGACCAGCAAGTTGTTCACATCAAAACATGATTTTCTGTGAAAGTTTGTGATTTGACCTCTACTCTTTAGAAGAGACCAACTAAGTGTATAAACTTTTAATCCGATGTAAACTTTTCTTGTGAGTTACCCTACTATTACGTAATTTTTTTCATTGCTTTCAAGGAGTGTCCACGGACAAAAGAATTGCTAATGAATAAAACAATCTATTATTATTATGTGTTGATTACTTGTATTGCTGTGTTATTGTTTTGTCTTTGGGTGTTTGTCAGGCAAATAATAGTCTACTAATGCGATAACCAATATACTGGCTTTGATGCTTTCGGTCATGTTTACTATATCTGAGACTGAAATGACTTGCATTCTGATTTTCTTTTTCGTATTTTTTGTGAATCTTATAGGTAAAAATGCTTATGCAATGTCAGTGCTAAAGCGAGTTGAGATGAAAATAGATGGTGGAGATATTGCTGACAACAGGTACCTAGTGTATATTAAATCCTGCATTATTTTTGAAATTCGTATAGACTAGTTATATTTTGCCTTTTCTTTCTCCAACAAATCATATATTTTGTCTCAGAGACATTAGTATTGGGGAGCAAGTGGATTATCTACTTAAGCAAGCGATGAGTATAGATAATCTTTGCAACATGTATGAAGGTTGGACCCCATGGATTTGAACCTGTGTGTAGTCAGTGGTCTTGAATCTAAGGAGTGTTGAGCATTTGTGCGGAATTCCATTTGCTCATGACACTTGTAGACTTCTTGGTCAGCCTTGTGCCTACATGGGTATCATGATTATCACCCTATGTATGGAAGCCTCCTCTTTTGGCTTCAGTGTCATCGATTCCCCCTTACGAGCACTGTTGTGGGAATTGTTCCTGCTTGGTGATTGGTAAATTTGGAACTGCACCGACCATCGTGTGCGTTCAGCCCATGGCTTCCTTTTAAGGAATTCAACCTTTTTCAGAGGCCGTAGCCTAAAGCTTGGAGAAGATGAGTTTTTGCTGAAGAGGACTATGCCTGAAGCAATTCACGCGGGGCCTCCATATGAAAGTTTGTCCCATTAATCACAACCTTATCATGTGTGATATGCATGACATCTGCTGCCAAAAGGCTTACAATTCATCAATTCACAGCTAATCTCCAAGATGTGCCTGCAAGAAGAATCACATTTGCCAATTATCATGACATACGAGTCATTAATGATCTGATCAGATGCTGCTAAAATTTCAATTTTCCTGAAATGCTTTTATGTTGCAAATCAAAGTATTCAGCTTCAACTCTTAATGGAAGCTAGTAAATCATTTGCCCAAAATCCAAATCACACCCAAGTCTCCAACTTGGCCTTGTCCCAGCTCTGATGCCAACTTTGTCTCCTTGTTCATCCTGTGCCTGTATATTTTTAGTATGAGCTAGTTGGTATGGTACGAATTTATGATGTGTTCTGATGAATAAAATCTCCCAAGTCAAATTTCTGGATACATAGCATGAAAAGCATCTGTAGTATGTTTCTGTAATTATTGGTTGGATATTTACCGACATTCCAAACTATTGTGTTCTGATGAATAAAATCTCCAAGTCAAATTTCTGGATACATAGCATGAAAAGCATCTGTAGTATGTTTCTGTAATTATTGGTTGGATATTTACCAACATTCCAAATCCTATCTCTTGAGTTCTTTCTAATACATTTTTATTCTATTCTGCTCTAGCCAATTAATCTTTAGAACCCTTTTGAAAATATCTTTTCCACAGATGATAAGATTGGAAAAAAAAAAAAAAGGAGATAAGTAAAACAAAAGGCAAAAAACAGGTCGATGCCCCTTGTATCTGAAGAAACAGGAAATTGTGAAACGCCAGCAGATATTTGCACGTCCACCAAAATCCTGGAGAACCTGTGGGGCCTGTATCTAGATTATAAAAAATCCCCAAATACCACCAACTTGCCCCAGTTTTCACAAATTCTATTGGAAACAAACAACGAAGGTTGACTTTAGGGACCAGTGGGGCACACAGATATACATGTCTACTTGGTAACCAACAAAACCACTGCTCAACTTTTCTTATATAAAGTCCATGAAACCAAACCCTCTCAACATCTCAAACCTTCAAAGCCTTCAAATATCTTACTTGACTCTTAGTCACTCTGGTCTTATAGTTGCAAGATTCCATTTTTATCAGTCATGTCGGCACTTATTGATATTTGGACTAGTGAGCTTGCCAAGCTACGTGAAAAAGACTCCAACCCCACAAACACTGAGCCTGTCAAGGTTGGGGGGCATGTACAGAAAAGGAGGAGTTTTACTGAGTTATTGCAAAGCATGGGAGTCAAGTCATCACCTAAGTTCGCAATTTCTGAGGCTTCCCTTTCAATGCTTGTTGAGTTCTTGAGTGCTTAGGGAGAGAGTTGCTACTTGCAACTACGTTAACAGTCTTTTGATTGTGTTTTATCTTGTGCTATTTGCTGTATTGGTGTAATGAACATATGAAGTTCAAGTTTTTATGAATTGCAAACTGGAAATGTGGCTGTTAGCTTTATGATACAGATCATGTTCAAGTAAGGTCGAAATGAAGTTAGATGTAAGATTAAACCAAAGCAATACCAATACATCAGAACTTTGCTGAGGTTGTCATTTCCAGGACATCTTCTGTGGAACTAAAAGTTGACAGTAAACCAAACAGAAACAACTAATCACTGTCTCAAACTATCCAATGAACTGTGTCTCTGAGATACCTAATGATGTCAAATCACTTATGTAGAGACATATAGAAGAGATGTTTCAAAATATCTGAAAAGAGAACATTTTGATAGTTTTTGTTCCTATCCATCTGTTGTAATTTATCCTCTGAAAGAAGATATTTTTGAGCCATGTATGAAGCTAGCCACGTTATTTTGCAGAACACGAACCAAATTTGGAACAGAAGTGTTTTGTTGTCTTTGTTACAAAACATAGCTCGTGATTAAGAATGTCTAATGCTATAGAACCAAACCAGGATACCCCATAAAAGCTCTTGGATCTTTTGTTTTAGTTATTGACTTTCAAAAACAAACTTGGGAAAATTTTTACGAACAAAAACTAATAAAACCTGTGAAGTTTTTGGATGTGTCAGCGTCAGGCTTCAGAAATGCTTTTGAGAAAAAAATTGTAAACCAAAAGGAACACAGAATGACAGCTGTGGGATTTGAACCCACGCCCTTTCGGACCAGAGCCTAAATCTGGCGCCTTAGACCACTCGGCCAAACTGTCAGTCAATGAGTAGAGAATCAATAATATAACAAAGATAGACAAATACTTAAAGATACAACTTGTCTACCGATTAAATTTTTTAAAAGAAACAAAAAATGATAATTGAGTTTTTTTTATTTTTAATTTTCAAAAATTTTAAAAATTAATTTTTTTGAACTATATAGAAAAATTATATCTTTTATTCTAAGGAATTTAGAAGCTGATTTATTTCAACTAAAAAGTAATGGTTAGTTTTTATTCTTATTTTTCTTTCCAATAAAAACAAAAACAAGTTTTAGTTGTTAATATTTAATATATTATATAAAACTTAAAAATAAATTACTTTTATAAATAAATAAAATTTTATTTTAGTATCTTATATAATATTTATTGAAAACTATCAGTTAAAATTATTATATATTATTAAAATAAATAATTTAATAACTAATATTTTATTTAAATTATTTTTTAATTATTAGTGAAAATTTTATTTAAATTTAGATTATTTTCTTTTTAAATTAATTATAAAAGTTGAATTAATTTATTAAATGAAATTATTAATAATTAAATATATATTTTAAATAATAAATTTAATTAATAATAAATAATTAAATAATATATATTAATTGATAATAAATCATATCATTAAAAAACATATAACAAAAATTACTTGTATGCTTTTCATAATTTATTAATACCGGAAGAAACAAAATCTAAATATACATATTTTTTTTAATAGAGGGATCTGCAGTGGCTATGCTTTGGATGCGCACTAGATAAACCTCTGAATTAGAGTAATAGTTTGCAAATCAGGCCAATCAGGTATTCTATACTAGACAACCCTATACGACAAGCTCAATCAAGAGAACGTAAGTAGGAAAATTTGAACACAAGACCTTTTAACTCTATATCATCTACACCTTTTATTCTACTAACTCGACTACTAATAAGGGCATATATATATATATATATATATATGTATATATGTATATATATGTATATGTATATATATATGTATGTATATGTATGTATATATATATATATATGGATGTATGAAAACAATAACCCCGTAATCTTATTGCATACAATACAATGGTCACATTATTGGAAAGAATAATTCTGTGGGAATATTCACAGATAAAAAAATCTGATTACAATCACGAGTTCAAACCCTTGAAGAGAAAAGTATGTCTAGCGTGGAATATCCTCGAACTAGTATATGCCCACTTTTAACGTTATCTATGGGCAACCACACGTAAAGATCGCTACAGTAGGCCAGTCAAATCTGTGTTCTTAATAGCTCCAACCTCTGCCCATGTTTTCTGAGAGACCCACCACTCATTTACACCTCTATAAAATGAAGAAGCTTTTCTCAATCTCATTCAGTCTATACCAAAGCTAAAAATCAAATCTTTTTCTTGAGTCGGGTTCGATTTATTTTGAGTTAAATATGCGTGCAGTTGTAGACATGTGTGCGAAGGAGCTTGCAAAGTTGAGAGAAAAGGTTAGACCAAGAAAACCATTTTTGTCTAAAGGCAAAGAAGAAGGTAAGAGAGGAAAAGAAGTTGCTGCTCAACAGAGTAAAGTGGTTCCCAGGGAGAATACTATGTCTGAGTCCACAGTTTTCTTGCTCATGGATCGTTTTGCTCCTTGTTGAAGAAGCATAGGTTGTGAAAATTGATATATATAGTCTGTAATGGAGATAGATAATAATCCTTGTTGCTGTTTCTGTTTTGACAGACATTTGTATATCAAACTTCTGTTTCCTTTAATGGGAACTTGGATCTAATCAGATTTAGCTAGTACAGTTCTCATCTGGTTTTTACTTTTTCTTAGTCTGCCGAATGATTATTGTATCCCTTTGAATGTAGATGCTTTTTTCTTATGGTCTGCCCACTTATTGTTCATTTCCTTGTCATTCATTCATACTCTGTCGAACAATGCTCTGTTGAGAAGGAATATATGTTAACTGACAGGTCAAAGGTACAATATACCATTGGCTTTGAAATTTCAGAATCTGGATATGTCAAAAGAGGAAGAAGAAAATATACTGATAAAGAAGACACTATACTGATAAGAGTATGTGTCTCTTGTTCTATTTGTCATAAAGTTTGTGCTTAATCGTGATTCTTCCAACTATTATGAACTTAAGATTCGATAAACTGGGCAAATGACACTAAGTTTTAAGAGCAAAGCATTCGAGTTTGGCCACAAGAGCATCATCTTTGAGACTATAAAGGTGAAGAGTAGGGAGCAGATGAATATCAATGAAAGCGGATGAATTCTCGTTAATAATTAATGTCAATCTGTGTCCTGTACTGTTCTTCTATACATGAGTTACTGTCCTTTTAGGCCTTTGCCAAATAACTAGAGGTGACAGCTGATTATGACGATGAACTTGCTTCAATGCTAGTGGAAGACAACTCATTGACAGAGAAGTTGATCTCCTCTTGACTCCATCTCAGAATATCCCTAGCATATCTAAGAGCTTCATCAACACTATCAGGTTCCAACCCGGTAACCAGTGAGACGTACAACTTCTTATCAGTTAGAGAATGGAACAATCTCTTGAACTTCACTGCAATGTATTCAAAAGCACGGTGAGCCAAAGAAGGGTTAGTAACTCTGCTGCTGCTGCTGCTGCATTGTGAATTGTGACCAATCACAGGATTGAATTCCTGAAACCATTCGCATTGAGTGAGTGGTTCCTGCTCAATCTTTTCCTCGAGTAGGTCAAATTTGTTTAAAAGCAGAAGGAACTTCTTGGCTTCAAAGGTGGGATGTGTGACAATTGTTTCAAATAGTTTCTTGCTTTGCATCATCTTGTTTGTTAGAACTCCATTGGAGTCTTGAAAAAACTCACTGTAGTCAGTTAAAGAAACACAGAATAAGATCATATCAACATCTTCAAACATTCCCAACAATTTGCAGTTTCCTCCCAGAGCACTTGGATGCACCCTTATCAGTTGGTACCTGTGATGGTACACAAGTAACCTGTCAATAGACATGAACTAAAAGAAAAGAAAAGAATTTTACAAATCACAACTTCTTCTAATCCTGACATTGCATACCTAAAGTTCCTACAGATAAAATATTTTGTCAAGGAACACGTTACTGTTAGAACATAACGCAAGAAAGCCTTGTACCATGTCCAATATTTGTTACAATAAGTTTGAAAAGAAAAAACACCTTCAGCCATATAATAGAACTTTCCGTTTCTAAACATGATGGACAAAATTAGCTTTCACAATTGAAACTATATATTCAAAGTTCATCATACAACGTTCCATGTAATCAAGAACAGCCGCATTGAACAGAAATGAGTATACTACAAACAAGGGCAGAAAACACCAGCGATTTGCACCCACTTAGCATTCAGGAAATTAGGTGGGAGGGTTAGAAGACAGTAACAACCTGACTGAGGAATCATGTTGATAATCAAGGTTCTCGCAGTTGTCTTTATCCGACTTGGGATATGTAAATTCCATGAAAGAAAGCCCTTTGGATGAAGTTATTCCATAGCCATACAAGATATCCATTTCTGATGGCTCATAATCTTCTCTAGCAATCTCAACAGCCTGAATTTGAATATAAACATCAGCTACTGATGCAATTATGTTTTCAATAGGCATTATAATTAATAGAATTTGATAAAATACTTGTGAAAAGATATTTCCTTTTGCATTTGTTCATGCAATGAACATAACTGATTCATTCAGGTCCTGAGACGTCCATGCTAAAGAATTATTACAGAACTGCCTCCACTTCATGCATCCCAAATTGAATGAAGCAGGACATAGATCATGTAGGATTAACAAATGGCAAGAAGAACCATAAAACCACATGCAATGTGACAACCATAATTATAAATTGAAAAGCTAATGATTTTAGTCTAAAGTATAACAGAATAATAATGAAGAATCAATATAAAGGAAAATATAAGCAGATCAAGGTTTTAAGTTCTTTTAAAATTTATTTTGTTTCATTTAATGCCTATTTCATGTTCTAATGTTACAAAAATCCTCTAAAAAGTTTATAGGAAGGAATAGATATATATAGATGTAGTTTGATCTTACTCGCTCTAGAAAATAAGTAGCAACTCTAGGCAGCAATTCTAATTCACTTCTCCTGTTGTATGTGGCCTGGATGGCAGAATCTTTCCACAATTTCTCTACAAAGGGTGCATTTTCACGAGTAGCAGCAGGGAATACGGTTTCCACATTCCCAGAGTACATGACCTTAAGAAGCCAATCTGAAAAGGGTTTCAGTCTTGGGCTGATTGAATAGACTGTTTGACCTGTTTCCTCCACTGCCAAAAGTTATTTCATGTCATTTATTCAGGAAACAAATGACATATGCCAAGAATTTCATCTCAATCTTGCTACAAGGCTATGTAATATTGTTACTATGAATATATGCTCACACATGAATACTCACAGGCATGCCACAATTAAGCTCAAAAAGATGAAGCATGCCAAAATGATGAGAAATGATTGAGGGGCAGAAAGCAAAACTGATTCATGAACATACAATCTAGAGTTTCTATGATGTTAAATTAGTGCAAATAGTGAAGATCTTTGGTAATCGTTAAATACAAGGATTTGATTATCATTGCCTTAATGGTGCTTGCCACAATAATTCAGTAGATTTATGCAGGAAGTTCCTGAGATGAACTGACTGGAGTTCAGAATTGAGTTTTACCTGAAGTGACACATTGACCATCACAACGTATTCTTTTTCCTTTCAAACTTTCTTCTTCAAAATGTTCACGCCCTTCAAGCAGTATACCGAGATAGATATATAGATTGGTCTGGATCATAAACTTCATATTCTGACACTCTTCTTCAGAAAAAGGAATGTTGTAGACAATTTTTGCCTAAAATAAGCATCTCATTAATTTAGTACATCATCAAGAAAGACTAAAGACTGTACTAATCAGTATGCCTCATCAAAAGCCATGTACGAGAAAAGAGAATCGGGAATAAGAATTGCATATATGCTTAATCAAAGGATGCAACCACAACTAGGTCTCTCTAAGTTACTGATGACCAGAATTGTTATGAAGCACCCTACCGATACTGGTGCCTGGAAGTCTTAAATTGACTACAGGAACCCAATACAATCAAGGAAATCATTATAACTTTACTGCATTTGTTAAATTGTCATCAGTGCAGCTGTAACTTATTGAATCATAACCAAATAGAATGTACATATAACATATAAAACAAGGCGGATAGAACCAACATAATAGCATGACAGAAATTGAAATCTCTGAGAAGCTAGTCACACAAGATTGGTCAGAGTTAACCGTATAGCACAAGGAAAGGATGAAGTTATTTTCCACTGCCTCTCACCTGTTTAAATACAGTGCTTGTTCCTGAGTTTTGGCTACCAATTAGAAGGAGTTTGTGGAGTGTTTTCTGTTCAAAGTTATCTGCCAGGACACCATTTTCTTCACCTCCATTTCTGACCGGAGTTGGTAAAGACAAGAGGCTACAGATCAACTTGACTTTTTTAGGCTGTCCAGAAATAAACTTCACTATTATTCTTTGTTTGATAATAAAGATGTCAAAGCTAAATAGAATGTCAATTCCCAATGAAGTTGGATTTGATCAAGAGACACAAAATGCACTTCAAACATACCTTTTTCCATATATTTCCTAGAACATTATTCATACCCTCTTCCTGGTAGGACCCATCATCAGTAACCCAAAGACTTGTTGCTCCTTCACATTTCACTCCAGCAAACTGTAAATGTTTAACAGAATGGTGTCAGTCTTAAAGGCCTTAAATATTACATCTCAGAAATAGCAAGATCCTATCAAGCAACTACCTGAAGCATCATCATTTCTGGTTTAGTTATTTCACGACCGTTTATCAGTATATTTGTGTCCCCATTGCTAGCAAATCGTTGGATTTGACCCCCAACATCCAGTTGGGAACTAATTATCTGGCAGGGTTTTTTTCCTTCCTAACAGATCATAACAAAGTAACAGATACAAAATTTTAAGTTAGTAGAGTTCACTGCAAAAGAATGTTAACAAAGAAAGAAATTCAAGCAGGATTTAGCATTCACCTTTCCCCAGTAGCCAGATACTTTATCATACCAATAATACCCTGGCTCAAGCTTCTTTGGAGGGTTTCTGCAGGTTTGCAATTGGTATAGCTCCTCTTCTGAAAGCTGCTCACGGTTCACACAAATAAGTTCTGATGGTAACTGATTTACTTTGCAATATTTCTCCGCCTTCATTATTTGTTTAACTTCCACCTCTACCAATAGTTGCTTCAGGATCCGGGAACTTTTCCCCAAAGTCTTTCTCTTAGCCTCATCAATTCTTTGACCAATGCAAGTTATGCACTTCCTTCCTTCTGGCATTGACCCCATTGCTCTCATCACACAATTCCCACAATACTTTGCCCCACAGACAATACATATTTCCTTTTCCATAAATCGATTTCCCTTTAAACATCGATAGCATGTTCCTTTCTTTCCTGGCCTCACAGCCATTCTCCTAGCAGGGATACTACTTTCAGCTTCAGATGGTTCAGATTCTAGCTGAACTACATCATTTGTTTCAGGATCACAGAAAGTTACAGCTGATGACCTTCTCACATGGCAAGCAGTTTCAGCAACACAATCTTCCTCCTTGCAAGAAAAAATATCTGAAGAAATGGAATGAGAACTTAAATCAGATTCTCTTGAGTCGCAGTTTATGTGGTTCATATAATCTTGAAAATCTTCCCTGCTGCCATCTTCCCCAATTTGGCCTGGAGATTGTGATCCCTTGGAGCTTTTTGATAAAGATCTTGTAGAACTTTCTACTCCATCAGACAATGGGGGTCTGCACTTAACACGATTCACACATCGACCAGAATCTCCAATTTTTGGCACGGACATGTTGCTATTGTCACACTCTGATGCACTCAAGCAATGGAGCTCATCCAGCAGTTTGCCTGACATATCATTACCATTTGAGGACCTTCTCGTTCGAGACCGAATGACAGCATCAAAAGAGCCATACTTTGGCTCCATTAAAAGTTTCTTCTTAGGGGCATTCGACCTTACAATTGGCTGAATAACTGGCAAGGGCTTGACACCTAAGGAAGAGATCGAGGGAAACTCAACCGCTACCGGGATTTGGCCAACGTCAACGGGTATTGCTCGAGGAATATCATAACTGAGAGGACCGCCTGAGTACTCCAACGCAAAAGAGTACTCCAAATTATTGTGATCGCCATTTTCTTCTTCATCTTCTTTAGAAACAGATGAGACACCAGGCAAAATTTTTCTCAAAAGGTCAGCCATCTTTAAAAAATGGAAAACTATTTCTTTACTCACCAACAAATCAAAAATCCTACTACTTCATTAACACAAGCCAGCTACTTCATCGAAGCAACTAATCACGACAACTAACAGAAGCACCGTAAATCAGCAGAACCCACGAAGAGGAAACACTGATCTCGCAGGAACAGAAAACACAATAAATTCATCTACATCCGATGCATCCAAAAAAACCAACAAATCCAAGTTGCAAGAAGCTGAGAAATTAATAAAAATCTAAACTTTACAACAGTAGCTGCCTCCATCACTCATTCGAAGCTCCTTCATTTTAATCGGAACAAGACCATGAACCCAAATCACCATAAAGTTGTCCAAAAACCAGCTAAAAAGGAAAGAACTTGGAAAACGGCGCTTGTTAAACAAGAAGGAAATTGAAAGTGGTAAGTTACGAATCCAAAAAGACAGAAAGCCAAAGAAGGAAGAGGTAGAACAGAAGAGAAAAGCTCGGTCTTTCCCTTATTCCAGTAAAAGATTGTGAATTGAAAGTGGATAGAGAAGAGATACGACATTGTCAAACAGAAGTTTTCCTCATGTAGTGTGTCCATGGTTTTCTACGTCAACGCGTCGAAGTGGTAGTTGCCAAAGTTTGGCCTTTGAGAGGGAATTTTCATATGTAAGTTGATGGAATCTGGCTTGGCTGCTATTTTTTATTTTCAGTCAAACTTAAATTTTAGGTACTAATTTACTTGTCAAAAATATTTATAAGTAAAAGATAAGACTTTTCCATATTTTGAAATTTTAAAATAATAATAATAATTAAATTTAAAAAATGTGATTTTTAGTTATATAAAAAGATTCTTTGTCTTAAATTTTTATTTAAAAATAACAATTAAATAATTATATGATTATCTAACTTTAAATCGAATTAATTAAACTCAATCTAAACTAATAATTTATTATTTGTCATCTCAAATTATTTATTTAAGTTGAATTTAAGGGTTAAATTTCAGATCCTAATTTACTAGCAAAAGATACGGAGTTTTCTACATTTTGAAAATTTAAAATATAATAATCTTTAATTTTTAAAATTTTTATTTTTAATTATATGAAAAAGATTTTTTCTTAAATTTTGATTTAAAAATAACAATAAAAAACGCATATACATATATGAATATCACACGTAAATTGATTAAATAATTATATAACCATCTAACTCAATTCTGAAATTCAAATGGAATATATTTAACTTGATCTAAACTTTTTTTTTTGGATAAAGAAGGAGGGGAAAACTTCGAAGAAAAACCGAAAAAAACAAGTCCCATTCATCACCGGGTCCTATGACAGGCACTACTAATAGAGTCCTCCCACAAGATGCGTTGCAAGGAAGGAGGAGGATCTAGCAAACATTTGAGGTCCCAAGCGTAACTTTTAGCGTACTTGGCTAGATTTTCCGTCTCCTTGTTCTGTTCTTTCAGGATGTGCCCAATTTGAACCAACCAAAGGTCTGTTCAATATATCCCTACATCATTGGACAATATTTCGGACCTGACCTAACGTCTCGTCCGTTCCTTTAATCAATCGGACTACTTTCTCCGAATCACACTATCATTTCAAATTATTAATTTGAGTTGAATTTAATTATATTGAGTCAGAATTTAAGAGCTGAGTAATAATATTCATTATATGTGTTTTTTTAATTCAGGTATAAGAAAATATTTTTTTTCAAATAACTGAATTTTTTGAAAATTTTAAAAATTATGGAATTCTTCTAAAATATTGTAACCATGAAAAGGGTCTATATATATATTTTACTCATATTTATAATTATTTTTTGTCAAAAATATAGGTATCTTATAAATGTACATTCCAAACATCCAACGGCCAACTATCTAATAAATATGTGTATATTAATTAAATATCGTATAAAGTTCATGACCAAGCTTAGAATTGATTAATTAAATAATATATCGAGCATTAATTGGTTTTGATAAATAATGATGAGGTCAAATTGTTGATTACTTCTTGCCCATGACCAGAATGTTATTATATAAATATATTATGATTGACTGTTTCAATTTTCCTGTAGGGTTGGAATTGAACGATAGAATCACCTTGACTATGAATTAATGTTTCAAATTTTACTTTTTAATAATATATTAAAATAATTATTGTCAAATGTAATTCCACCGGTGAATCTAACTAAAATTTCAATATTATTATTGTAATTCATAATTACAATCCATAATTTAGAGTCGGATTAATTTTGCATTTTTATTTTAAATGTATTTAATTATTTTGTATATTCATACAGTCGATTTCTCTATTTTGTTAATGAGAAATCATCAAAAGTGAATTATAAATCTAAAGTAGATTTGTACTGGTTCAGACATCAATTCAATGGTACCAATCTCAAATTCGAGCTGCGTGTGTAGTTGAAAAGAGTTTGGAACAGTCATCATCATTTAATGGCTTGGATATGATTATATAAGATTATTAAAAAAACCCATACAATATAAATATCAAATATGAATTGATTAAATAATATTTATACGACGATTTATCTTAGCTCTTAACCTCAGAATCAAATTAATTAAATATAACTTAAATTAATAATTAAATATATTTAACTTAAAATATATTTAATTGGTTAAAATTGAATTTAAAAGCTGAATTTCTGTATTACTGAAATTTAATTACTTCACGTCTCTTAACTAATATATAGAAAAAGTGGTTAAATTTTCTTTAATTGTAAGAAAAGTTTATCTCTTTTACTCTTTAATCAAATATGTTATCGACTTGATTAGTATAAGTTGAATAATGAATTTAGTCACTTTTCTTATAACGTTACCTAACACGGAGGTTGCGTTTGGATCTGTAGTGCAGCAAAAATAAATACTTATTTATCGCAGTTTTCAAACGCAGTCATATGTTTTAATTTGTTAGTGAACAATTAGAGGTTAGAAGAAAGTGCAGTGTTATCGCAGAAATCGATAAGTAGAATGAGGGTTGCGGTAGGAAAGTGCTTCTGCGGTAAAAATTCTACTTTCTATTAATAACTTTCTGATAATTATTGTTTTTCATTATACCTTCAACTAATAGAAATATTTTATTTACTAAATTTATTTTATTTATATGTTTATTTTAATTTAATATTTTATTGTTTATAGTTTTAAATTTATATGACTAATAATATGTTTTTTAATTAATTAGACAACAATTAATAGTTTATTAAATCAATGAATTTTTTACCCATTTTATCTTTTTTCAGCAACCACAACTGTGCTTGCTAAACACTTATTTTTACTTTTCAGCAATTACCAAAACAATAATCTCAAATATATAAATACATATTAAAAATATGAGGTTATCATTTTAGCAGGTTGATTTCAACAGGTTATCATATGCTACCGTTTCTCCTAATTAAGCCTAAACAATTTAACTAATTTACGGACTTGACTCAAAGACTCGAGCGTGCGAGTTGCGAGTCTTTCTTTAACTAATTACAGGGGACTTGACTCAGAGACTCGTGAGTTGCGAGTTGCGAGTTGCGAGTCGCGAGTCTTTAACAAACACAGCCGTACTAAGTCTGCATATCAACAGTGTTGTGTTGCCCGAGAGTCATGTAGTTTGGGCTAATGAGTCCAACACACAAATTTACCCATAAACTTAGCCCAAAACGTAAACCTAAGTCGTTCTCATTTAGCTTCTTCTTCTTGTTCTATTTCTGGTTTCGTTTTCGAGATTGCTTCAGTTACATGTTTCTTAGACATGACCACACGGGCCACGTAGGTGGGAGCTCTGTTTTTTAGCGTAAAATCCTCCCTAGCAAGTACGAGAAGAAGAACCGATGTTCTGGGTCTTATGCTATGTGTGATTTGTTCCATTCATTGGCATTATTGCAGGTAATGACAATTTTGCTCTGCTTCACTGAACAAACATGTGACGATACAAGGAATGGCGGTTTTGGCCTCTTCCTTGACATGAAGTTTATAAAATGCGACAGCTTTGTTTCATTACAACCTCTTCTCGTGTATGAACATGAAGCCCCCGTACTTAGCTTTCACTTCCATTCAATGGTCATCTATCCTCCATGTTAGCTAGGTGATGAATGGCTGAACCAACCAGCTGTGATATTTATAGAACTGCAAAATTTTAATTTTAGTATAAAAAGGAATAATGTGTCTTAACTAAGATCAAAAAATAATTATTATTTAGCAATCTTTGAACGTAATCAGCACTATTCGAGCGTGATAACTTACCAATTATATATTTTTTGGATTATTTTATGTAATAATCAATGTTTTCAAAACTAAAAATTAAATCGATAAGATAAAATATTTAAAATTTAAAAAATTAAACTGTCGATCAAAAATTAAATATAATTGAAAATTATGAAAAACAATTAAAAAAGATTGTCCTTATTTATTTAAAAATTTAGAATAATTAAAAAAGGGATTGTTAAATTAAAATTAATTAGTTTATTCACGAACTTAAATTATATATTAATTAATGATTACAAAACTTAACCATTCAACCGTGAGAATGTTGAATCATCTAACTTTATTGTTCGGCTTTTAACTTTCCTATTCAATATGCTTTAATAACTCTTGTTGTTAAAAACTGATTAGTTTATTAATTTATCGGTTATTTTTGTAAATTAATAAGTTTTTATAAATTAAAATTAATTAATTAATTTTCATTTAATAATCTCTTTTTTAATTAAATTTTGAATTCTTTATTAAGTAAGAACAATCTCTTTCGATCATAGTTTAAATTCTTTAATTTTAATCTTTAGTTAGCTTTATAATGGTTTAATATAAGTTGAAAATTTTAGACATTAAACCTATTCTTTTATCAGTTTAACTTTCGGTCTAATTTTTAAAATATTAATATTAATTAAATTATATAAATTTTCATATTTTTTTGCAACAAAAAAATGTTGGTAGTGGAATAAAACTGAAAAAGGCACAGAGCAATAAAGAGTATCTCTTTTCAAATATATATATGTACAAGCCTTTTGCGGCCAAATTATAACGGATCAGACCTCCGATTTACTGACCCATTAGCGCGTGATCTTCACTTCCTCAGAGCTCACGTCATCCTCCTACTTTAATCTCGATGGTGCTCCTTGCTGTGACTCGGCGTAGGGCAGGCAGAAGAGTAGCAGCTCAACCTCGGCGATTCATACACTCTCAACTCCGTCGGGTTCTCCGACACGCGCCACACCTTGACCGACTTGTCTAAACTTCCGCTGTACAATATCCACCGTTCATTTCCGTTATCATCAGACTCGTTATCTTCTTCTACGGCCAGGCACTTAACGGGCCCACTGTGACCAGTAAGGACGGTGAGGCA
>JAOQMS010000091.1:61161-77717 GCA_027563885.1 Erythroxylum longipes | reverse complement strand
GAAAAAAAAAACTTCATTCTTCACCAAAGTTGACTCCTTTTAGTTTAATAACATTATTTAGTAAATTCAAATGTTCTATCATGGAAATTACCCAAATTGTGACTGGCATTAGTAAGTTCAATAAAAGACCATACCTTATCGAAAATAATATAGGTTGAAGTTTAATCTTTGTCATCTATTTGTCTCGTGGCTTGACATATAACAAATCTTAGTTTAGAGAGTGAATACCCACCGTTAAACTAATTTATAACAATATATCATTTATGTATAATTTTAAAACAAGACATATTTTCCAATTTGTATAGAATTGAACCTTTCTTTATTGCATCTTTTTTATCAAAATCAATATATGCATATGACTATTATGTCGAAGTGTCCCACTTTGATTAAAAATAAAAATATTAAAGGGTTAATAAATGGTAAGGACCAACTAATCAAATGACTAGTTCTAGTCATTTTGACAATAATTGGATCTAAACTCAATTCTTATTAGTAGGCTCTACATTCTACCTATATTAAATTTTCTAATATATTCATTCATTTTATGTAATTTCTTTTTTCAAAATAAATTGATTTTTATACTGAAATTATACACAACGATTATATATTAATTTATATTTTAAATGTAGTGTCAATACTTGTTTGTATATACAGAGTTTTTATATAACATCTTAATTTTTAAAACTCAAAATCCTTTTGTAAATATTCTAAACTTCATCCGTGCACCTATTTTAATTATCAAATAGTAATATCTGCTAATTTGAGTGTTATATATGTCATCAACTCATACTTATTATTGATAAATTGTATATATCAAGTAAAGTTATGAATATCGTATTATACTGGTACCAAATTTGGTTCTAGTATAGTACTGTATAATATCCGTCAATACCGAATACCGTTTTGGATAATTTTTAAATTTTATAAAATAATCTCTGAATTTTTTAGAAATTGAAATAGTTCATTAATATATTGTATTATATACTTTATAGCTTTACATCAGCCCTATCTCCAAAAGTCACAAGCTTAATTACCAAAAAAACTTAAATTTTTGTCAATTTTTTAATTATAACCTAAACTTTAAAAAGTGGCAATAAAATACCTAAATTTTCAATTTTTTTAATTTTAGCCCAACGTTAATCTCACCATTATCTGTGCTAACGTGACACTGCTACGTGTCAAGGGACCCTCATTAATCAAACACGTCAGCGTAATTATCAGAAATGAGTTTGATTATTGAAACACCGTCGTTTCATGATAAAACTGAAACAATGTCGTTTCAACAAAAGAAAAGCACACCCCTCAGTCTGTAACATAAATCCACCATTCTCAATCTTCCATTCATTTATAGGTCTTCCAAATAAAAAAACAACCAAGAACATCAAGAGCTAATGGAAGATCGTTGGCATATTTCATGACATCTTGGCACAGCTTCGAATGCTCTTCTGTGGGGCAATAGTTTTTAAAAACTTTTGAGTGCAGAAGCTAGATTGCTTCTTCATCATCCAACATCTTAGCCCTATATATATATTTCTTCAACTCCATGACATATCAATAAATACTCAACTCTAATTGTTATGATTAGCCTACTTCCAGTGCCAAACCATCACTTGTTCTTGCTAATGATTTCAATTCTTCCAGTTGATCTATATCATCAAGAACAACTAAGAGACTTTTTGAGCAAAGTCTGTGTCTGATCTCAT
The DNA here is from genome assembly GCA_027563885.1 of Erythroxylum longipes. Lineage (NCBI taxonomy): Eukaryota > Viridiplantae > Streptophyta > Magnoliopsida > Malpighiales > Erythroxylaceae > Erythroxylum > Erythroxylum longipes. The sequence goes on along the minus strand of JAOQMS010000091.1, from coordinate 76,014 downwards.
CTATTCCTTCATAAACATCTCATATTCTCAAGTTCCTATCCATCAAGGTTTGATGAAAAAGCTTTTCCTGTAAATGAGCAAGTCCATGTTTTTCATTAGTTTCCCTTATATTTGGAAGAAAGTAGTTACATTTGAATTGGTGAGACAATTTCCTGAAGGCAATTCTAGTAATAGTTGTCTTCCTAATTTCTCCCATTCCCTATATCCTAACAACGTGAACGTCATCCTTCCTCCCAACATCTGAGAATGAAGTTAGTTTATCTAGACGTGAATCCATTCCAACAAAATCCTTGGCAGGCTAGAGAATCTGCTACTTGATTTTCTCAATTTGCTTAATATCTCTTCAACAACTTAGGGATTTAGGTTATAGATTTAGGAGTGTGATTTTCTCTTGTTGAAATGATGCCGTTTTAGTTTTATCATTAAACGAAATCGTTTCACTAATTAGACTCAATTCTGCTAATTATGCTGACGTTTCTGATTAATGAGGGTCCCTAGATATGTAGTAGTGCTACGTTAGCAAAAATAACGGTGAGACTAATATCGGGCTAGAATTGAAAAAATTAAAAGTTTGAACATTTTATTGCTATTTTTTAAAGTTCAGTCTATAATTAAAAATTTGACAAAAGTTTGGACTTTTTTGATAATTAACCCAAAATCATAATAATAAAAAATTTAAATAACAACAATTTATTTATTTTTACTAACATAAATAATATTTCACATATAAATAATAACCACAACTAATATGAAAAAATGATCATTTAATCATATACAAATATAAAATTAAAAACAATACAAAGTATTTAAATATTACAATTTCATCATATAATAAATAATAATAATTACATCAAAATATCAAATAAAAAGAATAATAAATATCCTTAATTTTCTAACTATTATAATTTACGGCAAGAGTTCGTGATGAGAAAACAATCAACTAGAAGTGAAACCTGAAATTAAAAAAATGTACAATTGTATTGCACATATAGAATTTAACATATACATCCAATATAAGTAAGATTAAAAGAAGAGGAGAAATAAAAACCTAGAACTTTATTTAATTGTCTACGAGATACCCTCTGTAATTGAATTGACTTAAGTCTCATTTGATACAAAATTCTCATCATTGAGAGAAGCCTCATTATCATCATCATTCAAATTCATTGCACCAAATGACATGTCAGTGATTTCTCATCCAAGATTATCTTCCAAATCACTTTCATCTATCAAACTCGATTCCTTAGAAACTCAGTTTACCAAAAGATCAATATTATCAATTCAAATTGGATCTGCTGAACTACTTATTCTATTAAGATTCCTAGTAAACAATAAAATTAAATTATTAAAAAATTATAAGAAGTTATATCTAACTTAATAATGATAATAATATACCTTTCTTGAAGCTTTAAATTGTATTGAACGAAGAATAAGTCATTTAATCTTTTGTACTCCATTTTATTCCTTTTCTTAGAGAGGATGAATTCAAGTGTGCTTTAATTTTTTTCACAACCTGTTGCAATCATACATTGACTTAGAATTCGAATTGCAAACCTTTTCAATTTTGGAATACCATATTCAAATTGATCCTACTAAGAAATTATAATTCGTAAGATAATAAAAGTAGCATTATAAATAAAATAAAGTGATAATTAATTTTCAACAAGTAAAAAAGTGAAAAAATACCTAGATTAAGTTTTACTCTTTGTCGAATAACAATTGACATCCCAAAATACCTAGAAGACTCCTTATAAATCTCTATTTGTAAGCTTAGGAGATCTTGCATCACTCGATTTGTGAATTTAGGAGATCTTGCATCATCTCATGGGCAATAACCGTTATAATAGTTAATAGCATTCCCCTACTAAATTCAATTTTCTTTGTAAAACCTGGTTTGAAATAGACACTAGGATTCAAAAATTCCTCAGCTGTAAACTACGAAGAGTAAAATTGTCTTTTTAATATCTCATTGATGACTGCAAGATAAGGTGTGTACAAATGAGACCTATTTTTCATATTGGCCTTAATTGCTTCCTTCACTTTCTCCATGATATCATAAAAATAACTCATTGTTACCTTTTTATCACTATCAGTCAAACGAAACACCCTCACCAAAGGCTCACAAACTCGGATAACAAATTGGCATTGAGATTAAAATTTAGTATCTTCAAATATAATTTTGGAAATCTCAAATCCAAGATTAGACCTAGCGTGTTGAAATGTAACTCACTTATCACTTATAAACATTTGTCTCAACTCTTTCTTCATCATAATAAAACACTGAAATGATAAGAAATTTGTTGCAATTCCTGTAATAATAGGACGACATAAATTCCTATCATTAGTAAAATCCTTTCTCATTAAATTTAAGACCTATGCACGATTGTTATTGAACTTGATCATTTTTTTTTGCCTTCTGCACAGTGTCACTAATAATAGGAAATACCTAGTATTTCCTATATTTTTTAGCATTAAATCAATGTAATGTATAACATAAAGAGTCCAAAAAATGAATTATACTTGCTTTGTAATCTTCTTCCTGCCATTTTATAAGCAAAATCATTGTCAATAATAAACTAAACAATAATTTCTGACATTACTTCATTTACAACTTCATCGAATATTTCAAATAAAATATCAATATTCCTAACAAGGTCAGATGCATCAATAGACTTCAAAAACATTGAGCCATTTCCAAAATAAACCAAAAAATTAATAATATGTTCATGGCTCCTATTTGTCCAACCATCACATATGATTGAACACCCATAAGTAGCCCAAGTTATGCTTCTTTTTCCAAATAACTTTTAATTTCATAAACATAGTTTCCCAAAAGTTTACCTCTATAGTTATCAATAGAAAGATCTTTGTATCCTTGACCGTAAGATGCTATAACATCCACTATAGGCTAATAATAGTAAGATTTGAGAGCATTGAATGCTACACCTAAATCATACCATCATCTAGCGATTGCCATATCTACATTGTGAGTCGTTTCTCTTGATTACATGACACTATGAATTGAAGGATGAGTTCCAAAAGTTGTCCGTGATGCAAAAAAATTCGACCCCTGCCTTCTTCTTTTCCTAACATCAGGTCCAAATGCAATATTCACTTCTTGCTGGGTAGGAACACTATCACCTTCAACATTTTCAATAACATTTTGAAGACTAACAAACGAACTTCCATTACCAATTTCATAATTTAATCTTTCCCTTTTGTCTTTCTCTTGCTAATACTCTTCAAACAATGTCTTCATTTGTCACTTCACATTATGACTCACTTTTTTACAAGGTTCCATGTCTCTTTTAACCTTAACTAAATGTTTCTTTAATAACTAGTGATTCCTCTACTTTTCAAATGCTTGTTACAAAACAAACAAATAGTATGGTTCTTCATAAAGGGGATCATACAGCATGAGCCCAAGCTGGATCATTGTATCTTCTTGAAGCAGTTGAATTATCAAGAGTACTTAAACTTCCTTCCATTTATCTGTAAAAATAAATGAAGAAGTATATAAAAAAAAAGAACACATAATTTAATTATAAACTAATATCACAAAATATGTATTGTTTAACTCAAAAGTTCAAACTAACATAATTACATACATACATCTTATGTATAATATAACTTATTTTGTATGATTACATCATACACAACTCAATTTCATCCAATACAGTTCACCAATAAGTCAAAACCAACAATTTAAGTATTCAACATACACAATTACACAATTCACATAGAGATCTTATATAATATAACTCATTTTGTATAATTACATCATATAAAATTCAATTTCATCCAACATAATTCACTAATAAGTTAAAAATCAATAATTTAAGTATTTAACATACACAATTATACAATAAACATTTACGTTTTATATAGTATAACTCATTTTATGTGATTACATCATACAAATTTCAATTTCATTCAACACAATTTACCAATAAGTTAAAAACCAACAATTCAAATATTCAACACATACAATTACACAATACACATATACATCTTATATAATATAATTTATTTTGTATTATTACATCATTCAATTATAAACTAAAGATATACACTCATAACTATAATATATCCAACTTTAACCATAACTCACAACTATAAGTTTACAACTTACTTTATGTAATCTCATAATTCAATTAATCAACTATAAACTAATATATTTTGATATGCGGTTGGGCGGCTAGGAGAGGAGAGACAGAGAGGAGAGACGAGAGAGAGGGAAAGTGTTTTGCAATCTGCAAATGCGGGGGGTGGGGTCTTGTTTTTTTTTTTTTTTTGGTAGAACAATCCCCTAATTTTTCAAAGTTTACAGTATTGACTAATACCATGTGAATTCGTCACTATTTGCCTGTGCCTTTCAACACTGCTTCGTACCATTTTTTGACTGGTATAGTACAAAACTCATGTCATTCACATCAAGCATGAAAACATTGGTGGACATATATTATTAGTGATTTTGAAATAAATCATCGATCTTTGATTAATTTGAAGTCCTAGAGTCTAGTTTGTTAACCAAAATTTATTTTAAAATTTATTTAATTTTTTGATGTAATAATTATTTAGTATATGATGAAATTATAACATTTTAATACTTTGTATTATTCTTAATTTTATATTTATATGATAATTAAATGATTTTTTCATATTACTTGTAGTTGTTATTTATAAGTGAAAATATGAAAGTAATGTTAATAAAAATAAATAAATTGTTATTATTTTAAATTTCTATTATTATAGTTTTCGAGATAAAGTTGATATAAAATTATAAATTATACGGTATAATATATTAAAAGACTATTTTATAATTTTATAAAATTTATGAATTATTTTATAAATTTTAAAAATTACCGTATCGATTGGTACTACATGTGAACCGCATCTGATACGATACGGTATTTATTAACTATTGTCTCGGCCGTAACCAAACCAGACAGTCAAATTTATTTTTGTCTCATTATGTCTCTCGTTATCGGCCAATTGTTTGCGACTTGATATTGCTGAGTTCTAAAGTTTAAGAGCTGGAGTCAAAGCTTGGAACTTTGTACATTATTGTTGGTGGGAGTTCGCTAGTCCAACTTGAGTCAAAGCTTGGAACTTTGTACGTTATTGTTCGTGGGGGTTCGCTAGTCCAATCGAGATATGCGAAAGAAGAGTTATTTGGAGATGAGAGGCGATCAGGAAGCGTTCGACTTGATTTCTTCTGATTGGAAAGACTTTACCTTTGCTGCTAAGAAACTTGCAAATCATGCTATAAAGCTTGGTGGGTTGGGATTTGGGACAGCTTTTCTTCAATGGATCGCTGCTGTTGTTGCTATGTATGCATTTACTTCTATATTCCTTTGCATTTGTATAATAGGATCAGTACTTCTTTCAGAGTTGTCTCAGTTCTGATATCTGAAAAACCATATTCATTTTCATACGATAATTGAGTTTTGATCTGTTTCGAAAGGATAAGAAGCTCAGAACTGTCTTTCTCACGAATTTTTAGTTATTTATTGCAGAGATGCACTAATGTATTCAATCTTAAAACGGTCCTTACTTTTTCTACTCAAGTTACTCTTTGTTTTAATTTACCATACGAACAGAACTATCCAGTCTTCGGTGTATAGTTCTGACAGAAGAATCATGTTATGGTGTTAATCGCATCACGATCTGTGATCTATCTCCTTTCCCATTTCAGTTTAGTTGTCATGGTTTCAGGTGAATATGTCTTCAATTGTATTCTTTTAGAGCTTAGCCTAAACTACTTCTTATCCATTCCTGCAGCTATTTATTGATCTTGGACAGAACAAATATTCTTACCGGCTTATTGATTCCTTATATTGTCCTTAGTCTTCCTACGGTTCTGTTCAACCTATTCAGGTGAATGTTCATTCTCTCAGTAACACTTAGGTTTACCTTCATCCCACCCTCTCTCAGTATTGAGTTTTTCTTTTTCTTGTCAACATTTTGCAGGGGAGAGGTTGGAAAATGGATTGCTTTGATTGCTGTTTTATTGCGTCTTTTCTTCCCAAGACGTTTCCCAGGTAAAATGATAGATTCTTCTATCTTAAGAGGTTGAGTTGTAGTCAAATAGTGCCTCATGGCCCTGGATTCATCTTAAAGGTATAGGGAAAGGAAAAAAGAAAAGCTCCAGTCTTTTACATTGACTTGAAGTTTGTCAACTTATGACCTTTGCATTGCCATCAACATTTGAACAATAGTGATAGAAAACTAAATTGAAGAATGATCAAAGTATATTTCAGCTAACAGAATAAGAGTATTTATACAAATTGTCTTGAAAATGAACTAACGAATATAACTAACTTATGACTAACTAACTATAACTAACTACGACGTTGACTATACAATTCTAACACTCCCCCTCAAACTGGTGAGTATATATTATGTACTCCCAGTTTGCTAAAAGAATCTTGAAAAGTAGTCAAGGAAAGTCCTTTAGTGAAGCAGTCTGCTAACTGATTTTTGGAAAAAACAGGAAGTAGCACAATGACACCATTTTGCAACTTTTCGCGAACCACTTGACAATCAATATCGATATGTTTTGTGCGTTTGTGAAAAACTGGATTTTGTGCCAAGTATACTGCAGACTGGTTATCGCAAAACAGTGGCGTTGGAGCTATAGGAGGCATCTGTAGTTCATTAAGTAGATAATGTAGCTATTGCACTTCACATGTGGTAGTTGCTATTGCTCTATATTCTGCTTCTGAAGAGCTACGTCTAACTGTGTTTTGTTTCTTGGTTTTCCAAGAAATTAAGGAAAAGCCAAGAAACAAACAATATCCTATGATGGATCTCCTGGTGTCTAGACAAGTGCCCCAGTTCGAATCTGAGAAAGCTTTGAGTTTAATTTCACTGTCAAAAGAGAAGAAAAGACCCTGTCCTATGGTTCCCTTTAGATACCGTAACACTCTGTGAGGAGCAGCCAAATGAGCTGATGTAGGAGAATCAAGAAATTGGGCTAACTGTTGTACAACAAATGTGATGTCTGGTCGAGTTGTAGTCAAATATTGGAGCTTGCCAATTAACTTTCTGAATTGAGTAACACCCCCTAATTTCTCTCCTGCATCCTTTGTAAGCTTCGTCTCTGGTAAAATGGTCATTGGTACTGGTTTTGACTCTAGGAACTGAGTCTCTTTGAGCAAGTCCAATTTGTACTTCTTCTAACATATATTTATTCCTTGCATTGTTCTTGCTACTTCAAGTCCAAGGAAAAACTTTAGTTCTCCCAGATCTTTAATTGTAAATGCATCCCGTAAATATTGTTTGATGTTGCAAACTGCTACCAAGTCCAAGGAAAAACTTTAGTTCTCCCAGATCTTTAATTGTAAATGCATCATGAAAATATTGTTTGATGTTGCGAACTGCTACCAAGTCATCACTAGCCACTATGACATCATCCACATAGACTAAAAGTGCCATGAAACGCTCACTTCCAGTCTTGAGAAACAAAGTTTGATCTGATGTAGCTTTTTTGAAGCCATTATGGAGTAAAGCTGAAGTCAATTTAGCATTCCATTGGCAACTTGCCTGTCTTAGTCCATAAGCAGATTTAACTAATCTACAAAATTTGCTTCTGTTTCCTTCATAGCCTTTAAGAAGCTGTATATAAACTTCTTCATCAAGATCCCCATGAAGAAAAGCATTGTTGATGTCAAGTTGATGTAAGTGCCATCCTTTGATTGTTGCTAATGCAAGGAGATGGCGAACTGTTGTCATTTTAGCCACTGGACTAAAAGTATCCAAAAAATCAATACCTTCTTGTTGTGTGTAGCCTTTAGCAACGAGCCGAGCCTTGTATCTCTCCACTGAGCCATCTACTTTCCATTTGATCTTGAAGACTCACTTACATCCAATTGCCTTCTTCCCTTTTGGCAAATCAACCAGCGCCCAACAGTTTATTTTGCTATAGAGCCTCTATTTTTGCTTGCATTGCTTGTCTCCAATGTTCATCTTGAACAACTTGTTCATAGGTTTGTGGCTCTTGGTCTTGATCAACTGCAGCTACAAATACATAATGCTTAGGAGTTAGTTTGAATAAGAAAAAACAGTGGAAAGTTGGTGAGGACTTGTTCTTTGAGTAGCCATGCATTTGTAATCAGTTAGGTACTGCGGCTTTGAATTTGGTTTGTTGCTTCTTCTCAAGCTTTGATTCAGATGGAAGTTGAATGTGTGGTTGAGCATGAATGTGATTCTCAGGTTGAGAATGAGCAGGTGGAGGAACAGCTTCTATTGTGCTTGAAACAAGATCTGATAAAGTGACATTCATTTCTGGTAATGGCGTAATAGCATAAATACGTGGAATGTCATCAAATGATGACTGAATTGATGATGAAGGCAGAACTAAGTGATCATTGTGTATTGTATTAAAAATTTGCATATCTGTAGCTAGTGTGGAAAAAGGAAATTATGTGTTCATAAAAGAGACATCTCGAGAAATAAAAATCTTTTGAGATTTAAGATCAAAAAGTTTAAATAACACTTGGAGAAAAACCAAAGAAAACAGCTTTGACGCTTCTGGAATCAAACTTGTTTTTAATGTGTGAATGATTAGAAGCAAAAGTAAGGCAGCCAAAAACTTTCAAATTATCTAAATTTGGTGCTGTAGAATATAGTGCTTCAAAAGGTGATATATTATTAAGGACAGAAGGTAATCTATTAATCAAAAAATGGAAAAGACATTCACCCCAGAAAGGTATAGGTAACTTGGCCTGAAATCTTAATGCTCCTGCCACATTTAAAATGTGCTATGCTTCCTTTCCACAACACTGTTTTGTTGAGGAGTCTTAACACAGGATGTCTGATGAACTATGCCTTGTGATTCATAAAAAGCTGGAACATTAAATTCTTGCCCATTATCACTTCGAACACATTTGACAGCATGGTGAAATTAAGTAGAAACATAAGCAATGAAGTTTTGCATGAATGTACGTACTTTAAATTTATGTTTCATTAGAAATCTCCAAGTAAATCTACAAAGTCATCTACAATAGTGAGAAAATACCTATGCCCCATAAATGTAGGAGCATAGTTGTCTCCCCAAATGTCAACATGAACCAAATAAAAAATGTCATAACAGACGTACTAGTAGGAAATGGTAATCACTTCTGTTTTGACATATGACATATCTCACAAGGTTCAACATTAGAAACAGAAGGAACTAACAATTTCAATTGAGAAAAAGAAGGATGGCCTAGCCTAGTATGCCATAGTACTGAACTTTCTTTATTATAAGTAATAGAATTAACAATAGCAGCGTGTCAATCAGGTAAAACAGTAGTGGAATTCAGCTTGTATAACCCTTGGAAATGCTCAGCAACCCCAACCATCTTCCATGGTTGAATGCTCTGGATTATACAATGAGAGGATAAAATAATTATGCAGCAAGAAAGATCATGAGCTAATTTACTAATAGACATCAGATTAAAGATAAAATCTGGCACATATAAAACATCTAGGAGTTTTAAAGACTTGTTCAAATAAACAGTGCCAACGTGAGTTACTCGAACCCTGCATTTGTTAGGGAGAGTTACATAAACATTATGAACCAATTTATAAGAATGAAAAAATGCCAAAGAACAAGCTATATGGTTTGTAGCACCAGTATTAATAATCCAATCACTACAATTAGAATGATTGTTAGTAGAAATATTTAAAGAAATATGTGAGTCAATCTCACAGTTTGAAGGAATCAAAACTTGAGGTCGACTTTGACTGTATATAAGTCGGTAAAGTCACTGCATTAACATGATGAGAAGTGGACGGAAGCCCTTGTAGCAGCTGTATCAACTGATCATACTGGTCCTTAGTAAACTGAAATGTAGAAGCTTGATCCTCTGAAGCCTCGGAGTGATTGGTAACACTAGGTTGAGAACTAGTATCATCAATTTCCACAGCATTAGCATAAACTCTATTTGAAGGCTTCTTGGAATTCTTCATATTGATAGGATACCTGTGCTTCTTATAGCACCTGTCAATGGTATGACCCTCCTTTCCACAATGTATGCATATAGGTGGTGTGGAATTGTTAAAGAACTTTCTTTGTGCAGAAACATTAGTACTTTTAACAGCCAAGGCACTGATGTCTGAGGCCAGAGGCCTTTCTTGTTAAATAACCAAAGAGCATGCCTTATTCAAAGAAGGCAAGGGATCCATCAATAGAATTTGTGATTTCACAGTCGAATAGGTTTCATTTAGTCCCTTGATAAAACCCATGACCTGATCATTTTCATAAAATTTCCTAATGTTCTTGGAAAGACCACATGAACATTGAGGAGCACAGGAACAGGATGGGATAGGACGCAAGATATGCAATTCATCCCACAAGATTTTCAGCCTAATGAAGTACTCATGTACATAAAGAATTCCTTGTTGACAAGTATAGATTTCAAGTTGAAGATCACATATACGAAAAGAGTTGCTTTGAGCAAATCTAGCTTTGAGATCATTCCAGATGTCACATGCAGAATCCAACCAAATAATAGACTGCGCAATAGAAGGTGAGACAGAATGAATAAGCCAAGAAATTACCAAATTGTTGCATCTTTTCCAAGGAACCAACAAAGGATCTGTGCGAGCAGGTTGCAGAATTGATCCATCTACAAAGCTAAGTTTGTTCTTGGATAGAAGTGACATCTTCATGGCTCTCTGCCATTGATGATAATTTGGTCCATTGAGAACTGAAGAAACAAGAACAAGAGTTGGATTCTCGTTCGCATGAAGATAAAAGGGACTGGAAGGATTTTCTTCTGGCTTTTGAGTTAAACCAGAAGTATGATTAGCATTCCAGGCATTGAGATTAGCCATAGAATCAAGAAACTACAAAGTTGCGGGTAGTTTGCAAAGAAAATGCAAGAAAACCTGGAAACTTAGAAAGAATCCAGAAAGACTAGAGAAGCGAAAGTATTCATCTCTGATACCATGATAGAAAACTAAATTGAAGAAAGATCAAAGTATATTTCATCTAATAGAATAAGAGTATTTATAAAAATTGTCTTGAAAATGAAATAACGAATATAACTAACTTATGACTAACTAAGTATAACTAACTACGACGTTGATTATATAATTGTAACAAATAGTAACATTCATTTTCACCTTCTTTATTCTGGTATCCAAACAAGTATTTTGTTAGGTATATAACTAAGCAAATAGAACAAGATCTTTAAAGCCTCTATGCTTCGTCTTACTATTCAACCTTTATCACAGATTGGCTGGAAATGCCAGGTGCTTTGATACTCCTAATAGTGGTGACTCCAGCATTTTTCACAAGTACCTTGAGGAATAGCTGGGTTGGTGTGGCAATATGTCTGTTCATTGCTTGTTACTTATTACAAGAGCACATTGAGGCCTCCGGCGGATTCAGAAATGCCTTTACTAAAGCTCATGGCATATCCAATACTATTGGCATAGTCCTTCTATTTGTTTACCCTGCTTGGGCATTGGTACTTTATATCCCTTAAGGAGACTCAATAAATTGTTTATTGTGCTCATGTACACAAAATTGTTAACTTTTTCTATTCATCTTTAGCTTGGTGTGACTCAAAACTGAATTTGATCATTTGCTGTCGAGACTAAAAGGCATCATTTAGTAGATTTATTGCTTGACCTTACGAAGAAGAAGTTTGCAGAATAGCTCCATGTCATGGAAACTTCACATTGATGATTGCTCATTGTTTCATTTTAGAACTGGCAAGATCTGTTATACAAATGTCAAATGCCTATAACCTGATGGTGATCCTGCCAATTGCTTGTTTCCTCAACAGGTTGAACATTTCTGGTTATTTTCTATTCGTACTTCTATGACAGAACTTTACACTGTCCTAACTGATTTCATGAAAACAACTTTCATTTGCCACTTAAAATTGTTGATGGTCTCATTGGAAATATAATAATATAAAATCAGTACTCTTGACTGATGATCTGTCCAAGTCAGATTGAGATTTTAGATACACCTTTCCATTATTGGAAATATGATTGGTACGAACATATTGCTATAGTTATCACAGTTGCTTCTTCTTAGATTTCTTAAAGAAGAATTGTCTGTGATTCATAATATATGGTTGTATGTTCACTGGAAACTTTCTTTCCAGTTGTATACGTGCTCTAGCTTCCGCACTGGAAGTTGCTCTCACAGCTTCAAGTCTTTTGCTTCTCTGTACAGTTGGTCCACTACGTCCTGCACACATGTTCAGCACAAGAAAACATAAGATTGAAGTTATCTTTCAGACCTAGCTTGTGCAAAATCTTTTCACGGGAAGGCAAAAGAACTGTGAATTGTAGCAATGTGTTGATCTTTTCCTTGTTATAGTGGTAAGATACAGGTAAGAGCTACCTTGTAGTATCCGAGCAACTGTGGTCTTTTTAGTTTGAATGTTGGGGTTACCAGATCCCTCTCCATGTCAAATGGATGTGGTTCCAGATAAACTGCTTTCAGCATCTCAAACCCTTTAAACTGAGTAAACCATTCACATCAGTTATGGAAGCATAAGACTAAGACTGTAATAAGAGACAATAAGTAAGGATATAATCCCCTTACTTGGTGTTTCTGACCAGTGCTATTAAGCTCATCTAAAACATATTTCCTTGCCCTTGGGTTCTTGCAGAGTGATTTATAATCATCTTTCTCATTACTGTTTGCTGCCCAATTTTCAAGTGCCTGCTTCTCAGGGACCACCACAGCAACAAGAAATGACTCGAAACTGTTGCCGTAGACCCAAATCTGTGCACCAGAAGAAAGTTTAACCAATTGTGCTAGCTGGAGAGAATATTAGAAAGCTTTGGCAACTGATTACTGGTTTATACTTCAATAATCTTAATCAGAAAGAAATGGTTTCTGGGTAGAAATACAAGAATCTGATGCTTTAAGATGAAATTTCACTTACTGATGTTACCAGTGGGCATCGAGAGTAGGCATTTTCAAGGTTTTCCACTGCTACATATTCACCCTGAGAGAGCTTGAATATGTTCTTTTTCCTGTCAATGATCTTCATGGCTCCATTTGGCTGCCATTCTCCAATGTCACCTGCAATTATATCTTAGATCATGCTTATGCTAGCATAACATTTGTGAGCAGCCACAGATGAGCTTCAGAAGCAGTTTTCTGTTCCTAAATAGCTCAAGGTGAAGTGTGAAAGATGTATTTTTTCACCTGTGTGAAACCACCCATCAACAAGGACTTCATTTGTCAGATCTTCTCTCTTGTGGTAACCAGAGAATAAAGTGTTGCCCCTCAGACAAATCTCTCCTCGTGGAGTATCGGACAATGCATCATATCCCATCTCTGGCACTGATTCAAGCCTTGCTTCAATGGTTGTCATAGGTACTCCAACAGTCCCAATCATAGGGTACACATCTCCTATGGATGTAAAACACCCACCACAGCTTTCAGTGAGACCTACAAGAGCAGACAAATGGGGAGTGCTTGAAGATACATTAAACTCGGGAACAAATGGACAAGGTCATTAACTTCTCAGAACCATAAAAGGACTAATCTAGCAATCCCGATATAAAGAACCATGATATTGTGCATACCATATCCTTGTGACAAAGTGGAACAGGAAGTGACCCTCATGAACTCCTCCACATGCCTAGCCAAAGGAGCTGCACCTGATGTCATGATACGAACTCGACCTCCTAATGCTTGTTTTGTCTGTAAAAACCAAGGCAGTTTAGATACCAACACAGGAACTTTTCGAGACAAGAGTTTTAAGTGTGGAACCATGAACCTTTTCGAAGACGAGCTTGTCGAAAAGGGGTGCTGCCTTTGCTTGTGGCAATCCCTTCTCAAGATTGCTCAACTTGCTGTCAGTAGCTTCTTGATTAGTGATGCTCTATGTTCTAAGAAGAAAGTGGTTGATGAAGAAGAAAGTAGCATGTGGACTTACTAGTAATAAGCAAAATCGAAGAGTTTCTTCCTTATTATACCACCAGCTGATATTTTACTCATTGTGCCTTCATTAACAGATCAATAGAGTCAATTGCTTGGAATGAAAAAGACCAGCAGGATGGTCTTTAGAATTGTGCCGAACCATACCATTGCAGATACGATCAAAAACTCTGGGTACGCCACAGAATATACTTGGTTTCAACTCCTGAATATCCTCCATCAAATATCGAACATCCTGTGATTGTACTTAAGAGCAATAAAATCAGAAACAAGAAATCAGAAGTACAGAAATCATCAGAAGTTTGATGTTTGATCATTACCCCTCTCCAAAATCCTATTTTGGCTCCTTTATGGATGCAGTAGGTCTCTATAATTTGATCATATACATGGGCCAAAGGTAGGAAAGAGAAGTATGCATCATCTTCTCCAGCCTGTCACAAAGAAAACTTAGTGACAACTTTCTGGTAATTCAGAAGAAACCAGCGAAAGAATACGATCTGTCCTTGGTACTTTACCGGTATGTCTGTCAGGAAAATTATTTGATCCACAGACAAAACTTCTGCTATGATAGCTTCATTTCTAAGAACAACACCTTTAGGTTCTCCTGTTGTTCCACTCGTATACATAATAGTGCAGATGTCAGTTTTTCTCTTTGGAGGTAGCTCACAATCCGAACTTCCCTGCAGAAGAATGCCTTAGTAGGATAAGCGCCAGTCAGATGTTTCGGTAGAATAAATTGTTATCAAGATGTTACCAGGTGAGAGAATTCATCCCATGAAAAGCAAGAGGCTCCCTGTTCTTCAGCATCCTTCTTTTGCTGGCTAGTAATGTTTCCAAAGCTAACAATAGCTGAGCAAAATGGCAACACTCTTATCACCTTAAACCATCTATGAACTTTCCAAAGTAGACAGAAATTTGAGCCTTTTGGCACCTACTCTTTAGATTGG
>JAOQMS010000091.1:36530-54186 GCA_027563885.1 Erythroxylum longipes | reverse complement strand
GTGCTTTAAATTATTATTAACACTTATACAAATTTTTAAATGAAATTTAAATATTAGTTTTTTTAGAAAAGTAACTATAATAAAATTAAGTTTTATGATTAATTAAAATATATAAATATACATTTTATATCTAGTGTTACAAAATAAATATTAGAATATATTAATATTTTTTCTCATAGCTCGGTATAATTGACATAAATAAGACAAAAAATAAAGATTATTCATTTATTTGCAAACAATTCTGTATTATTCTTCGGGAAAGAATAATTGTCAAATCGAATTTGCTTATCATTGCGCAAATGATATCCTTTTCATAGTAACATTGAAGTTCAGTGTTATTAAAGTGCATCAAATTCACCAACATGCGTGGAAGCAAAGTTCACAATGAGATTGTCACATCATCTAGGCCTCTCGACTTTGGATCAACACTAGCATCTAAAGATATCAAAAGCTTTAGATTTGTATGGAGTAATGGTTTCAGATAGCTATTACAAACAAGCAACAGTTGTTGTTTAAGGAAAGGATATCTCATCAATTACACAATCCAAGCAGGAATTTAAGGAATTGTGTAGATAAAAAGAATCTTATTCTTGTGTATCTCTTCTCAATTTACTGCATGTACAAGTGTCTAACAGCTAGCTTATGACAATTACCTTACAACTTCGTCACTTCAATACGGAGAGGTGCAACAACAATTCAGTAAAATTCTGCTGATACGTGAAATTTGAAGAAGTTCAGCAGTACGCAGTCTCACTCCTAATCAATAAAGAGGTTGTTTCCGAACTTCAATTTCAAGAGTTATTACGGTTAATTAAATAATTTCAATATTTTAATTTATAAGATCTTGATTTGTTCTCTTTATTGTTAATTTTAGAAATTTAACTTGACTGAACTTTTTCATAATACTTTGAAAGAGTTCTACAAATAGAAAATTTTAATTCTTATACAGAAAACAGCCTCTTTGATTAGATAATGTTGAATCAATCCCTTTGTGTAACATCCTACCTGAATATTGACAGAAAGATTCCAACTAACTGTTCTTTAGGTCCTGAATACTTGACGGAACAATCACAAAAATGGATAGTACATTAACTTCAGGAATTTATTTCGGGTTTCAGGCAGAACCAAACTCGTACTACAGGAATCTGTTCTTCCAAGAGGCCAACAAGTACATGTAAGTATTTATTCTCCATCTTCTTCCATGTCAAAAACACATCAATCTGCACACTTTAACATGACATTATGCATCATTTTATTCTTTGATAGCTTAGATTTGATGAACTGGTCATATCAAATGATGCGGTCTTTTATAATAAAGATCAATGTGATGCCTAATTACCTGTGATTAAAGAACAATATTTCAGAATATTATTAAAACAGCAATCACTAAGTACAAATATGTCAAAATACTACTGTTTTAGATGCCAAATTCTGGTTCTTATGAAACTCGTAGGTTCTTCTTGATCCCTCTAAATTTAATTAAACTCACATTCCATAATATGAGATTACATGTATCAATTATAAGCTAGAGGCAAGTGAAAAGGTATGACCCAACTTCCAAATTAAGCTAGCTTGCTTGCAGCTGATCTTGTGGATATTAGTTCCTGATTTGTTAAGCATGTAAGCAACTATAGATTAGAATCAAGAAGACGAGGAAGAGAGAAATAAGCATATATTCTTAAGTAGAACTTGGTCCAATTATAATATGCTTGAAACGCCAAATATATGCCTTATGTCTAGGATTCCAATGCACCATTACCACCATCAGCGATACCGTGAAGCATAATTCCTTACTTGGCTTCAATATCAAGCTAAATAATTCAGAAAACTGATTACAAAGCTTAATTTCAACTATCTCTCTTTCCCTAATCACATCAAAACCTCTTCCATTTCCTCTCTTTTCTCAATCTCTTGCCATCACCATCCCTATATATAAATGTTCACTTCTGTGAGTTGGGTAATACTCTCCATTGTTGCAGAGGTCATCGAAGGAGATGAAATACAGTGAAATATCACACTACTACCACCCTCAGCACACACTCAAGTTCGAGTACTCAGAATTCCCTTTCAAGTGTGATGGTTGCAAGCAAGTAGGTATAGGTTCTCGGTACGGATGTTCCATCTGCAACTTTGATCTTCATATGCACTGTGCCATCCCATCTTCTTCAATCTACCACCCTTTTTACACCAAATGCTCCTTTCAATTCTTCTCCAAACCACCAGGAGACAAGCCCCGGTTCTGCAACGCCTGCGAAAGGGACGTTACCGGTTTCGTTTACCATTGCAAGGACTGTGGATTCGATCTTCACCCATGTTGTGCAAAGTTGCCTATGGTGCTTGATGATGGTGATATAAAGCTATACTTGTACAGGAAGGTGAGTGCTTCGTGTCAAAAGTGTGGACGTAAAGGGAGGAGTTGGAGTTACAGGTCTAGTTGCAAGAAGTATAATCTGCACGTAGCATGTGTTAAGGACATGTTGGTTGAGAACTGGGATCAATTCTACTCTGCACGTTCTGATCTCGGGAAGAACATGAACTCGACCACAAGCAGGAGATTGGATAATAGAATTCCCAGCCTGAAAAGTACCCTCCAAGCCCCTCGAAACAAGAGCAAAGGTAAGGTGAAAAAATGTGCAGAAGTGGCTGGAGTGGCTATGCAGTTTGTTGTATCAGCTGTTCTAGGAGATCCAACAGCTCTTGTTGCAGGGTTTGTCGCATCTTTGTTTTCAAAAGCCTGATAAGAAGATCAGTATGTATTAAGGGGAATGGATTTGAGAGACCCCTCTTGTTGTATGTTCTTAATTTGGGGGGATTGTTAATACTAATTAGTAGTATGGATCCATGTACTCCTGATGTGAATAAATTTCGTAACAACTAGCTTAAATTTAACTGTTATGTTCATACATGTTTTTACTTCTGAGTTTTTGAGAAATTGATTAGAGCTTAAGCTATTTGATGTAATCTTGGTTTGCTTATGAGAAGGGAATCATTTACCCATCTTCAAGTCTAGTTTAACACATGAAGTTTGGAGACAATCTTGCTCTTATCAAAGACTGCTTATAATAGATCATAAAATGACTTCAGGTCTAATTCGTATGGTCAAAAGCAAAACCTATCAAGCCCATCAGCATTGAATGACTTGGGCCATGGGTCTTGGTACTTCCAATCTGATTTTTCATCCAAATTTTGAAGTTAATTAAATGTTTTAAATGGAGTTCAGACATGAAGCAACAAAGTCACGGTGATTATTTATTTATTTTAGAGGTCACAATTATGAAAAGACGCTTTTAACCTTGCTCTTATTTGGTCAGCCCGTAAGAAATAAAGTACTGGCCGAACAGATTTCTCCAATTCTAGGATGTAAACTTGAGACCTCTAATTAAAGGATGAACTATGTTTGGTTAGTCATGGTGATTATTTAAGGTACGGCCATGCCATGGGTCAATTATTAATGATGTCTATGAGAAAAAGGATTCTAACAAATTAAAAAATGCTAGAACAGCTTATTCTTTGAATCAATCTCCTTAGTCAAAATTGTGGTTAATTACATTACTCTTTAAGTGATTTGGCTACTTCTGTTTCAGTTTTCATATTATTATTTAACTATATCATAATCACTCTCAGTCCCGGCCCCTGGGCAGGGGCAAGTAGGGCACCTGCCTAGGGCCCACCTTCATAAAGAGCCCCACAAAAAATATTAAATCTTAAATATTTTGTTTGTTCAATTTCTTAAAATACTAGTTTGTTTGGCGTTTACACTTTACCCTCTCTTTTGTGTAGGCCTCAAGTTAGCATGTGTTTCTCTTTTACTCCATTTTCAGTTCTCATTCTATTTTTTAATAGATTTTGATCTCATTTAATAATTGTTAGAGAGACATAGAAGAGATAAAATTTTTAGCTTATCTCTTGCCATGTTCAAAAAGTTAACGTTAAGTTCCTATCATTATAAATTCTTTTGAAACATTTAAAATACTCAACTAAAAAATTAGCAGCAAAAGAATTTTACGATTTTGACTTCTAAATTTTGAGTAATAATTTAAATGTAAAGTCTTTAATTTTTTATTTATTTTTAGCTTCTTAAATATTTGAATATTTGAGTGATAATTCATTGCAACACTTGTAGTTCATCTACTTACAGCCTTTTTTATTATAAATCCCTAAATTTATTATATTCTAAAAAAATATTATTTATTTGTATATTATTACTTAAGTGTCACAAAATTTATTCTTTTTTTATTTTATTTATATTTATTTAAATTGACATAATATTAAATTTACTTTAATTTTTAATAAAATATAATAAAAATATTTGACAATTAAATAATACCATAAATAATTAAAATGATATACTACATTTACCATTATATTAATTCCCACAAAAGAAAATTTTTATTACTCAAAATTTAATAAAATATAATAAAAATTATTTGATAATAATACCGTAAGTAATTGAAATGATATATTACATTTATCTAGTTGCTTGACAAAATAATATTCAATCATTTCCATACATGCAGACTAGAACAATATTTAACTTGATAAACTTAGGATAATTAATAACTTAAAATATAATTTACCACATTTTCTACTATGTATGTTAATTTCTTATATTTTTAAAAATTAATTTCTTGTCTAGAGTCACTTATATATAAATATTAAATTTTAATAATAAAACTATACCGTTAACATTTATATATATATTTGTATGCTGTCGATTTATTGGGGTCCTTTTTCTCCTTCCCTAGGGCCTTTTTTTCCTTCGCCCAGGACCTATAAAATATTAAGAACGGCTCTAATCACTCTTATCTTATTTCTTTAATTTTTAAATATTTTTCCCCAAATGATATAGTATTAAATTTTATCTTATTTCTTCCATTATGATCAAACCCCAATTGTTGAAAGAATTATATAATAATTAAATAATACTACAAATAACTAAATGGTAATTTTTACAATATAAACCATAGAAGTTAATATAATAATTAACCCTAAAAAATATAATTTCCGTAACCAAAAAAGTTCGTATCGACTTTATCTTATCTTGCTTGGTCAAGACTCAAGAGGATACTACATCTGTGGGCAGCATGCAGACATCTCCAAACCAACAAGGTCCCAAAGTCACTTGTTTATGAGAGGAATAAAGGAACCCTTACGTACATGTACATGCAAGTCTGTGACAATGGTCAAACTAGGTCGATCTCTTTGACTTTGACCCTCTCTTTTCCAAAAACATAAATTAATGATAAGATTGTCCTACCTTAATGAAGTATATACTCAATTTGCTTCTAATTGAAGATAGCATAAACTTAAATTAGGTAAATTTTGGCCAACATTAGACACTTTTTGGATATGTATATATATAAACGGAAGAATCCGCAATAGTTATCCTTTAGATGTGCATTAGATAAACTTCCAGATTGACGTAATAGTATGCAAATCACGCCAACCAAGTACTTTATGCTAGGTAAGCCCTGTATAATAAGCTCGATAGAGAGAGTGTAGATAGGAGGTTCGAATACAAGACCTTTTGACCCTATACTCACCCACTCTACCAACTCGACCACCTCCTAAGGGGCATTTTTTTTTGGGATATATATATTGTGTGTATTGTTATAAAAGACTACATATTTAAATTAAAACAACTATATACATTTATTTTAATGTAATTTAATGATTCATATTTATTGATTCTTATACAATTTCCAGAAAAAAAAGATAGAGAATTATAGGCTGAAATTAAATTTAAAAATGTTGTAAATAATTATGTTTGAATTAAAAATATTCATTTTATAAGTGAGATCAATTGTGAGTTAACATTTTTTCATAACTTTTGAACTAAACCTTAATTAAATCCAAGATATATTAATTAAGGGTTAAAAATTTTAATACCTTTTGAATCAAATCTTAATTAAATTCAACTTTTGACTCAATTCATTCTACAAATAATGTCTGCTTGCTTAGTTTTCAAATAAGTAGACTCTTTACAATAATTCAAAATGCATAAGATAGTGCATCCGATTTGATTATGAACTTGTGAATCACACGACGGTCAGATTTGTTAAACATCTATTTCAATAGTCAATAAACACAGCCATCCGGTTATTATTTAAAAACATTAATGAGATAAATAACTTCTTCCTTGATAAGTACTGAGATTATTAACTTAATCAGTTCGTTATTTACTTTGATTACACGTAAAATCTATCCCAAGTGTTGGATCTAATTAAAGCGTCGAAAGGGCCATTTGATCGGATTGCGTGCTTAAAAAATCCAATGATTGGAATAATCAAATTAAAGTAGTGTGTCCTACGTTGCTATTTATAATCCTTAAATGTATGTTTGAATGCGACATTTAAGGGTAAACTAAAAACATATAGATATTACAACTTGTTTGTTGGAACCCGCAAAGCAGTTGGATGGAAAGAATGAGTCAAACATAATGACTTCTTAAGTTGTAGCATAGGAATACTATGTCATGTGGTCTTTTGTTGGCTTAAATTAAGGGTAAATGTATTTACTTGAAACTTAACTTTGGGCTTTTATTCCATTTTGTATATATATACTCTTATAAAAATCTTCAAATAGGACTTTTTATAGGTTCAAAAAATACATATTGTGATATAAGAAATTAAAAAATAAAGATAAAAATAAGTATTAAATTATATATCCTAGTAGGTAAAAGTTGCCTCTTAATTTGTGATCATCTAGTTACGGGTTAGAATCACGCAAAGCGGAAAGTTTTGTACACGGATTACATTAAGTTTTATGAACTAATTTAAAAAAAAGATATCAGAAAAAAATAATTTTTTTGGATTATAATATGTAAATATTTTAATTGAAGTGTAGGCTTTGGATATATTAAAATAATGAATTAATGGACTAGTGAAATAATATATAAGTATCAGGTGGTCAGCTCGAAGAACAAAACTTGATAATCATTTCAGTCGAAACATGGGAATTTGCTGTTCATGTGGATCTACCTCGGTGGCCTCAGCTATGTTGATTATGGAAAACGGCAAGCTACAAGAATTCACGAACCCAGTTAGGGTTTCGCTGATATTACAAAGAAACCCTAAAAACTTTGTCTGCAACGCAGCTGACATGGAGTTTGATGACTGTGTTAAGGCCATGGATGAAAACGAGGACCTTCAGATAGGTCAGCTCTATTTTGCACTCCCTTTGAGTTGGTTAAACACTAGGCTTAGAGCTCAAGACATGGCTTCTTTGGCAGTCAAGGCAAGTCTGGCTTTACGCCGCCGTGGCGGAGATTGGTGGTCGAACGTCGAGAAAAGGATCGCCTCGGATTCGACTGGCAAGAGGGGTTTGGAGCGACGTCCATTGTTGGCATGTACTTGTGGCTTTCTCCATGTTAATGGCAATGAAGGATGTGTTGTGAAGAGAAAATTGCAATCCAAGAAAGGAGTGAGATTTGCAATGACACTGAATGCTATTCTAGAGGAGCAATGATTGACGCCATTAAAGATTATGGAAGAGTTTTTCCCTCGGATAAGCTTTGATGATATCGAATCCTCATCTCAAATATTCCATAAACCGTCTGTAAATACAACTTATATCTTGAAACCTTAATTTGAATATGATAACAGAAAAAGAAAATTGTGTATACTCTAATTTATTATGTGAATAGCTTTCTTTGTTTCTTCTATAAATAGAATTATAATCCTTCAATTAAAGGGTAGTGTTGAATTAAGAGATAGACATTAGTAATAATTAGTATATGAACATATTTTATTGCCTTTACATCTTTCCATTCATGGTGGCGCAGAGGTTGATAACGGTGGTCGTTATGGCGGATATACAGAGCAAATAAGAGAGCAATTTGTGGTGGTTGATAGGAGGAAGACGCTAAAATTGGCAAAATCTTCCTTGTCATGAACAATTGAGAAGGAATTATAATATTGTGAATACAACACCATTTGAACCTCGTACATCACTAAGATTTAAGCTCTACTTCAATACTGACAATTTTCTACCAAGGTTATAATAATCAATATTTTAAAAATCAGACCTGAAATTAAACTAGTAAGACAAGAAATTTAGGATTAAAATATTCAACTGATATTAAAATATCATAAAAATTAAATAAAATTAAAGAATTTAAAATATGATTGAAAGAGATTGTCCATTTTTATCTAAAAATTTGAAGTTTAATTGAAAAAAGATATTGTGAAATAAACATTAATTAATTTATTTTAGTTTATGAAAACTTATTAATTACAAAAAAATCTATTAATTAATAAATTGATCAGTTTTAATAACAAAATTATTAAAATAAATTGAATCAAAAAAGTTGAAATGAAAAGTTAAACGGTTTAAAATTTTTACTGTTTAATCAGCTAAATTGAATGATTTTTTTAATCATTAATAATAAAAATAATAATAAAGAGCAAAATATTTAAAATTATTCGTGCTAAATACACGCAATAGATTGAGGTAAATCATGATATATCGTGATAGAAGTCAAGAGTACATAAAATACCAACAAAATTTGGAATATATGGTCAATTTTTTGGAAATAGGAAATATGTATGGTCAATATAAAAATGTTACCGGCATAGTTTGGATGCTTTCTAGTTTCTAGTCAACCAATAAAAGCTTTCATGGGCTAAAACGTATGGAAAAATCATGCTTATATATATATATACATCGTAACTTGCAAGGCACGTTAGGAAGGTGAAACTATGACTTAGTTTGGGAAACCAGTATTAGTTAATAATCTGCTGAAATCAACCTTTTGAGATGATAAGTACAATAAGTACTTATGTGTTTGGGATTGCTATTTTGGTAATTGCTGAAACGTGAAAATAAGTGTTTGGCAAGTACGGTTGCGGTTGCTGAAAAGAGATAAAATGACCAAAAAATTTATTGATTTAATAAATTATTAATTGTTGTATAAATAATTAAAAAATATATTATTAGTCATATAAATTTAAAATTATAAATAATATAATATTGAATTAAAATAAGAAAATATAAATTAAATAAATTTAGTAAATAAAATATTTCATAAAATATATTATTAGTCATATTAATTACGAGTATAACGGAAAATAATACTTGTAGTGAAGGTTATTAATAGAAAGTAAAATTTCTACCGCATAAGCAGTTTCCTACTGCAACTCTCTTTTTGCTTATTGATTTCTGCAGTGACACCGCACTTTTCTCCAATCTCTGGTTGTTTACCGCAGATCCAAGCATATGTTTGCATTTGAAAATTGCGATGAATAAGTACTTATCTCTACTGCACCGCAAATCTAAACGCAACCTATATAGTAAAGTTTTGTTTTGGTATTAAAAAAAACTTAAAGAACGAAATTAATATTCTACATCTTTTAAAACATAAAAATTATACATAATAAATATATAAACTTGAAAAACATGCGATAACAAAAATAAGTTACGGTAAAAATATTTCTACATTGATTCTTTATAAAGAAAAAGGATTCGGATAGAATGTTTTTTTATTATAGTATACATATAGTAATATTTTAAAAATTGAACCCATTCGGTCGATTTTATAGTAAAAAACTTGAACTAGTTAATTTTTTGGTTTAGTTTTTAACTTTCAGGTTTGATTTAGTTTAATAATCTTTGTTATAAAAAACCGATCAGTTTATTAATTAATCAGTCAATTTTCATAAACTAATTAGTTTTTGTAAACTAAAATAAACTAATTAATTTTTATTTAATAATCTCTTTCTTCAATTAAACTTTAAATTTTTATAAGGATATTCTTTTTTAATCATTTTTTAAATTCTTTAATTTTATTTAATTTTTAACGATTTTATGACGGTCTAATACCAGTTGAATCTCCTTAAACTTTTTGTCTTATTAATTTAACTTCTATTTTTAAAATATTGGTATATAGTTGATTGATCTCCTTAATTATGTCAAATCCTAGAAGATATTTCCAAATAGGATCACAAAAGTATATTCCATATAGATGTCATATAAATTCAATACATTTTTCAAAACTTCAAAATGCATTGAAATTTACAATATTAGTTATAAATATTTAAAAAATTAATTAAATAGAAAATTTAATTATTATAAATATAGTTTAAAGTTAACTTTATTAACGTAAATCACTGTATAAATTTAGTTTATGCATAAGAAATAACACTTTAATCCAAAAATCTTCAAAGTCATTGTAACACTTCCTTCCATCTAAATCCATTCTAACTTTACTCTAAAGCCCTTTAAAATCCCATCTAAAGTCTTTCTAACAATACTCAAGAGGTTCCATTCCCAAAGTTCCCAAAACTCTCTATATATATATGCACTAAAATTTTTAATCAATTTGATAATTTTTTGAGAGAATTATTTTAAACAAAGTAATCAGAGAAGAGAAAGTGATATGAATCGTTGTATTTTTACATTCAATCAAATGAGTTTAAATACAGAGGAATTAATAACTGATTTACACGAAGCTAGGATCTAAAGATACATTACAACAATAAGTTGTTACAGTCCAATAATAAGTTGTTACATACATTACAACAATAAGTTGTTACAATCCAGCAATAAGTTGTTACAGTTAAAAGGACTTAGTCTATGGTTATCCCTTAATATGGCGCAAGGGCATGTCTCCGTCGAGAACATGCATCTTGTGCCGTAGTGCAGCATGACGTTGAGAAATCAATGGTTTGATAAGGGCATCTGCTATCTAATCGTGTGTCGAAATATGTGCAACTGTTAATTTCCCATCCTGAATAAGTTGACACACAAAATGGCAATCCAGTGCAATATGCTTCATTCTAGTATGAAAAACTAGATTCTTATAGAGATACATAGCACCAAGATTGTCACAAAAGAGTACTAGTGACCTTTTGAAAGGAAGGTGAAGTTCAGATAATAAATTGTTCAACCACTAAAGTTCAGTCGCCGTCGTCACAACAGAACGATACTTAACTTCGGCTGAAGAACGTGCAACCGTTCTCTATCGTTTGGACTGTCAAGATACCGAATTCCCAACAAAGTAAACAATATAAGGCGAGGTAGAGATTTTGTCATCACTGTTACCTGCCCAATATGTATCACTGTAAACCTAAAGTGTATGGGGAGGTGTAGTAAAATGCGTGATCTTATGTTGACTCAAAAAATTTTTAAGTGCAACGTATTCACCACCAACGTATTCACCACCATTATCCTTATATAAGGATGTAATTTTGGTGTTAAAGAAATTTTCAGCAAGTGATTTAAAGCATGTAAAGGTGGATAACACGTCAGATTTATTGCGAATTGGATACAACCAAATGTATTTTAAGAAATGGTCTACGAACACTATATAATAATGAAAGCCGTCAACTGATCTAATCGGTGCCAGACCTCAAACATCACTAAGTAAAAGCTG
Organism: Erythroxylum longipes; assembly: GCA_027563885.1. Classification (NCBI taxonomy): domain Eukaryota; kingdom Viridiplantae; phylum Streptophyta; class Magnoliopsida; order Malpighiales; family Erythroxylaceae; genus Erythroxylum; species Erythroxylum longipes. Next base: position 42,815 of record JAOQMS010000091.1, on the reverse strand, counting down.
AAGAGGGTGACTACTACTAAGATGTGTATTTGAAAATGACAACTTATGACTCTTAGCGCAAGCACATGACACATAAGGACTCGACGCAACGTAACTTATGCGAAGGGAAAGACACTTATTTAAATGTTGAAGAATGGTTGTGGACATATGACCAAAGATGTGGTGCCAATTTCGAGCGGAGACATCTGTAACTACATTGGCAGCAAGTAACCTTTTCGAAAAGGAAATGTAGTACAAGTCATCAGCACATTTACCTTGCATCAGTACCTCCTTGGTTGTTACATTCTTGACCTGAAAATGGGTGGAGAAAAATTCAACCGAAACATGATCAGCATTGCACAGTTTAGAGACCGAAAGTAAATTGTGATCGAGTGTCGGAACAAGTAAAATGTCAGTTAAGGATAAAGGTTTAGTGTGAGTAGTAAGTGTTGTTGTACTAGTGTTGGTAATCGGTAAACCTGTACCATTTCCTATTACCAATTGATCCGAGCCATCATAAGGTGTTGCAAGCGAAAGGTTGTGGAGATCATTGGTGATCTGATGAGATGCTCCTGAATCAACTATCCACGTGTTTGAAGAAGTCTTTGCTGTCTTTTGTGTGTAATTGGCCGAAGGGATCCTGTTTTGAGGCCGACCATGAATTTTATAACTGTGATGTGTCGTATGTCCCGACTTTTCACAGTATTGGCAAATGATCGAATAATAGGAGCTGCTGCTACCTTAGGTTTGTACCTGTGACGCCGAACCACCCAGACTTAGTGATGCACCCGAAGGTCTAATTCGTCTCGGCTGCTGCACTGTTGGGCCTTACTGCGAGTTCCGTTGCCGCTGTTGGTTCCAGTGATTCCTATGCACAAGCAACACCATTGCAGTTGGAGAATTTCAGGTAAGCCTCATGATCTATGAGCTTCTCATGAAGCTCTTCAAATGAGATTGGAGATTCTCAAGCCTGAATTGTCGCTGCTATCTCTTTAAATTCAAATCCGATTCTATTTAGAGTGTGAATAATCATGTTTGTGTCGTCAAGTGGGCTGCCAATAATTGCCAATTCATCGGCAATGCTCTTAATTTGCCGTAGGAAAACAACCATTGTTTACTAACCTTTTTCAATGCAGGTGAGTCTTTCTTTCAGCGAAAGAATCAACGAGCGAGAGCTGCTATCGTACGTCTTGCCAAAGACTTCCCAAGCCTGTTTTGACGAGGTAACTAAGCCAAGCAAGATCACTATGTTTTCTGCGATAGAGGAGATAATCGCAACGATTATAAGTTGATCCTGTCTAATCCAGTGTGTGCGTCCAAGATCAGTACCCGGAGGATACGGAAATGAATCATCCGTGTAGCCCTGTAGTCTATCTAGGAGCACAGTCATTTGCACTCTCTAAGCCAAAAAATTGGCTCCATTGAGTTTAATTGAATCCGTATTCAAAACAATCAATAAAGAGTTGTTCAGTGAGATTGTGTTTGCATAACTTGTGGTGCCGGAGGTATCATCTTGATTAGTGATGTCGTGTATTATGATCAACACAAGAAATCGTAGACGGTGCGAGGGTGAGCGAGTGAGCAGGTAGTCAACAGAAGGGAAGCAAAAGGCAAGGTGAATACACGACAGAGAAAAGAAAAAAAATAGGAACTACCGTTAGGCGTTGTTAAGCTTTGATACCATAAACAAAGTAATCAGAGAAGAGAAAGTGATATGAATCGTTGTATATTTACATTCAATCAAATGAGTTTAAATATAGAGGAATTAATAACTGATTTACATGAAGCTAAGATCTAAAGATACATTACAAAAATAAGTTGTTACATACATTAAAACAATAAGTTGTTACAATCCAACAATAAGTTGCTTCAAAGCGCCTATCTTCAAATTTTAGCAACATTGATCAAGTCCAAACAATGTTGAAACTTGACTGCAATCATCACCTTTGTCAACATATCAGCAGGATTCTCAGTGGTCGTCATCTTCTGAATTGCTACTCCACCTTCTTCTAGAACCTCTCATACAAAGTGATAACGAACATCGAAGTGCTTCATCCTTGCATGATAAACTTAGTTCTTCGCTAAATAAATAGCACTTTGACTATCACAATGTACTTTGACATGCTTCTGTCCATTTTCCAATTCATCAAGCAATCCTTGAAGCCAAATTGCCTCCTTCACAGCCTCTTTAGCTGCTAAATACTCTACCTCTGTAGTCGACAAAGCAACTGTTGACTGTAAGGTATACCTCCAACTAATTGGTGTCTTTATAAGAGTAAAAATATATCCACTAGTTTATCGACGTTTATCTAAATCACTGGTATAGTCGGAATCACAATATCCAACTATACATTGACTGTCTTGCTTATCCTGCTGAAATACCAAACCAACATCTACGGTATTCAGAATGTACCATATAATCCATTTTACAACTTGCCAATGCTCCTTGCCTAGAACATGCATATACCTGCTCATAACCCCAACTTCCTGTAACATGTCAGGCCTTATATACACCATAGCATACATCAAGCTACCAACCTTATTTGCATACGGTACTTTAGTTATATATTCTCGTTATACATCTTTCTTTGGAGATAAGGACACACTGAGCTTTATATGAGAAGCAAGCAGAGTACTAACAGGGTTTGAATTTTCATTTATGCCAAAACGTTGCAATACCTTTTTCAAATATTACTTTTGAGTCAAACACAGTCTCCCCAACTTTCTATCCCTAATTATCTCCATGCCAAGAATTTTCTTAGCTTCACCCAGATCCTTCATTTCAAACTCTTGATTCAATTGAATCTTCAATCTCTCAATTTCTCTTTGATTCTTTGAAGCTATCAACATATAATCAACATATAGGAGAAGACAGATGTAGGATCCATCTTGTAGCTTGCGAAAATACACATAGTAATCGTATCTTCTTCTTGTGTATTTTTGCCCCATCATAAACTTGTCAAATCGTTTATACCGCTACCTCAGAGATTGCTTCAATCTGTACAATGATTTTTTAAGCTTGCACACCATATTATCTTTTACAACAACTTTAAAACCTTCAGGCTGAGTCATATAGATTTCCTCCTCTAATTCTCCATGTAAACACAGTTTTTACATCCAATTGAACTAGTTCCATATCAAACTGTGCTACCAAAGCCAACAAAATTCGAATGGAGGAATGTTTTACAACTGGAGAGAAAACTTCATTATAATCAATTCCCTCCGTCTAAACATAGCCTTTGGCTACCAGCCTTGCTTTGTAGCAAACATTATCCTTATTAGGAAATCCATCTTTCTTTGCATATACCCATTTGCATCCAATTGTCTTCTTTCCCTTTAGAAGACTAGCTAGCTTCCACGTATAATTCTTTTGAAGGGAATGTATTTCTTCATTCATGTCTATCCTCCACTTATCTTCTTTTGAACTTTGGACTGCTTCCTTATATGTGGTAGGAATGTCATCAATTTCAATTAGAGATGTATAAGCCACCATTTAACATAACAAGCAGGTACTTGAATGTTCCTTTTTGGTTTTTTCAATGTAATCGGTAATTGTTGCTGTGGCAGTTCTTAGGTTGGAACCTATTCTTCATATGGCTCCTCTTCTACCATAGGATTTTCTACATCTACTTCATCATTTCCTGGGGTAACAATTCTTCCTTCAAACTCCACCTGTTTTGGAGTACTGTCTATCTGCTTAACATTTTCAGTTGTCACCTTTCTTAACATGGTAGATTCGTCAAAGGTAACATTCTTGCTGAAAATTATTTGCTCTAACTCTAGGCACCAAAGACGATATCCTTTCACACCAAAGGTGATCCCCATGAAAATTGATTCCTTTGCATGTGGACCTAACTTTGACTCTTTAACATGATAGTATGCAGTGGAACCAAACACATGTAAGGAATCATAATCTGTAGCAGGTTTTTAAAACCATTTTTCCAAAGGTGTTTTACCATCAATAGCAGTTGATGGAAGGCGATTGATGAGATCATAAGCATATGTAATAGTCTCAGCCCAAAATTCTTTGCTCAACCCAGCATTAGACAACATACGCCAAACTTTCTCCAACAATATTTGATTCATACATCCTATCACCCCATTTTGTTGTGGAGTATCCCTGATTGTGAAGTGTCTGACAATACCTTCAGCTTCGTAGACTTTTAGAAATGGATAATTCCTATACTCCCCACCATTATCTGTACAGAGACGCTTTATCCTTCTGTCTGTTTGAGTTTCCACCATCTTCTTCCATTTGAGGAAAACTCCTAACACTTCATCCTTAATCTTCATAGTATACACCCATACTCTTCGAGAAAAATCATCAACAAAGGTCACATAATAGTGTTTTCCTCCCAAAGATGCTGTTTTGGAAGGTCCCCACACATCAGAGTGAACATAATCCAAAAAACCCTTCATATTATGGATTGCAGTGCTGAATTTCACTCTTATCTTCTTACTTTTGACATAATGTTCATAGAAGTATAATTTGCAGGCCCGAACTCCTTTCAATAATTCTTGATTTACTAATATATTCAAGGATTTTTCACCAGCATGTCCCAAGTGCATATGTCACAACCTAGCTGCTTTTAGCTTTTGTTCATCATTAGAAGCTACTGCTATTTTTCTAATAATTGCATTACCTTTGTAATAATACAGGTTATTGTTTCTTTGAATTCTTTTCATTACCACAAGTACACCAGAGATGACTTTCATTACTCCATTTGTTGCATTTATAGTGTAGCCCTTTGGTTTCAGGACTTCCATAGAAATGAGATTCTTCGTCAAACTTAGCACATATTTGACATCTGTCAAAGTCCTGGTTGTTCCATGATGATACCTTAAACAAATTGAACAAATCCCATTTGTTGTGCAGGGATTGTCATTTGCTGTGTAAACAACTCCACCTTCTAGCCCTTTAAAATCAGAGAACCAATCCCAATTGGGACACATGTGATGGCTACAACTTGAATCGAGCAGTCATGGACTAGAAGGGCTTATTGAGGATGTAACAACCAATGAAAGATCTGAGTCTGTATCTTCATACTCATCAATATTTGAATTTGCAACAGCCTTATCAGGTTTGTTTTTATTCTTCAACTTTGGACAATCCTTTTCTCAGTGCCCTTTTTCTCGACAAAAGGCACATTCATCTTTGCTCAATTTGAGCCTCAACTTTAATCTCCCTTTTTTTCCTTTAGTCTGGCTTTGCAAACGGCCTCTAACGACTAAAGCTTCTGCTGCTCCACTTGTATGTTCTTCCTTTGTCTGCCTTCTTAATTCATAACTGTACAAATCAGCTATAACTTCACTGAGAGACAAATCAACCTTCCTATAAAGTAGAGTAGTTTTAAGAAACTTAAACTCCTCAGGAAGGGATCCCAACAACATCAAAGTCAAATCTTCATCTTCAAATGTCACATCCAAATTCATTAAATCAGTAACTAACTGACTAAAACTGGTGATGTGATCATTTATAGTGGTACCCGGAACATAAGAAAAACAAAACAGTCTCTTCTTCATATGAGGCTTATTTTGACTACCTTTCTTCAGGAATTTCTCTTCCAACGTGTTCCACAATTTAGATGCAGAAGTTTCCTTCGAGAAAGCATACTTTGCTCTTTGGAAAGACATGATCAAATTGTACCATATGCCAAATGATTTATAGTCTTCAATCTTTCTCCTCAACATTATCTGGTTTCTTTTATTCAATGGCAACGCCAAGATCTTGCTGAAAAAGAGCATCTTGAACCTCACTTTGCCATATATCAAAATAACTTGTACCATCAAAAATCTCCACCGCAAATCTTGCATTTGTCACAGCAGTCCTTGTTAGAATAGACGAGGTAGACATTTTCAACGTGGTTGGTGTAGTCGTATCTTTGATTTCTGTCATATCTGCTATAATTTATATTCAATAGTTGTCAATGTGGAATGCCAATAGCCCAAGGAAAAATCTTTTATGATGTGAAAGATTAGACCAAGCTGCAACCACAGATCATACTAAGAAAAACCTTAGCTCTAATACCAATTGTTGTGAAGCTCAGGTTAATTTCTGCTAATAATAACAAATTCACCTTGAGCGCTGAAAACGATCTAGAAGGAAGGGGGGTTGAATAGATCTTTTAATATTTTCGCAAAGTGCTACAAAACAGAGAATTAAAACACACGAAACAAACAAAACAAATTGAAATGTAAAAGAGTAGAGAAGAGAGGAACACAATATTTGTAGAGGTTCGGTGCTAAGACCTACGTCCTCTACCTAAGCTCCCACTTAGGATTTTGTCAAAACTCTTTACTGCACAC
>JAOQMS010000091.1:23622-36430 GCA_027563885.1 Erythroxylum longipes | reverse complement strand
TCTTAACCAATTCTTTAAATTTTATTATTATCAAAACATAAAAGGATTTAATTTGTCAACCTCCATTGGTCCAACAAGCACTATTGCCTAGGTGAATAGAATGTGACTGATTGTATTGAAAAATCACACCAAGTAAATTCCCAAGAAAGACTGGAGCGGTCACAAACGGTCCTATTTAAAACTCAATCTCCTAGATAAAATTTTCTTAGACATGTAATTTAATAGCACAATAATTCACTATAATTATACCAGATAATAGCTATTAAATAAACAAATAAAGGACACCAAAATTTAACGAGGTTCAGCCAATTACGCCTACTTTTTCAGACACCACTAAATTGATATTTCACTATTTTCAGAAAATAATATAAGTGAAATACTACAAAAGAGAGAAGGAATTTTTATCCTATAGAAAGACAATTTTTAGGATGTTTAAGATAGGTAAAGGAATTATCCTTTTAAAACTTAAAGAGACTCTCCCATTTTTATAATTTTCCAATGTAGGATATCACAATATGTCATAAGTCAACAAACCCCATCTTTCATTAGCTTGCGAAACCATAGTTTTGCCATTAACATGCCCAAAGGTGAAACAAAGAGACTGTTCTTCAAACTCCTATAACTCCTGCTTCTCGATAATTGAAAATCTATCATGAAAAATCCCTTTCCTTATGTTTCAACTATGGATTTCATATCCTCTTAATGCTAAACTCATAAATGTTATTATCTTCCTCTTTCCTTAAGACAAGATGCTCTTTCTTTCATTCTTTATTAGTTTTAAATTTCTTTTTGTATATTTTTTTACTTTTCAATAATTTTTTTTTCAAGTTTTTCATACAATATAACTAATAAATTATATTTTTCAAATGTTATATTCTTTGTTTATCTCTTTATATTTTAATTTAAAATTTTGTTTTAAATTATTATTGTTAAAAAATGAATTATTACTTTTATCCTTAAAAAATATTAAATTTGTGTAATCTCACCGACAAATTATCTTCGTCAAAATTAAGTTCTTTATTTATCTCTTTATACTTTAATTGAAAATTTTAAATTATTATTGTTAAAAACCAATTATTATTTTTAATAAATTGAATTATTAAGTAGTATATACAAGTAATTTTGCTTAAGATAATTTAAGAATTTATTTAAAATAATATTTAAACTATAAAGAATTACGTTTAATGATATTGAAAAAGTTAAGAATTTATTTAAAATAATATTTAAACTATAAAGAATTACGTTTAATGATATTGAAAAAGAAGTTAGAATAAAGTTAGAACCATTCCATTGATCTTCTTTAAGCATAGTTTAACTTTTATGAGTCTTTAAATAAATGAAAACATAGAAATACAATTATTATTGTTATTATTATTATTATTATTATTATAAATTTTATGTTAGATTTAATCTTAGTTTAAATTATTAGATTTATTATATATTAATAGGCATTATAGTGTATTTTTTATTTTAATAAAGTATTTTATTTTATGCTATTTTTTACTTATTCTTATAATATTTATTTCTTATTTACTATGTACTTGTTTTATAGCGATTGAATCCTTAAAATTTAAACCTTCTATTTAACCGGTTTGATGTCCAGTTTCGTTTTTAAAATATCATTTATGAAGATTAGCTTTGGATGTGGTTAATGTGATACTCTAATTCTTTAATTTAGGATGGACATTTGGTAACCATGGGGATTCCTTGACTGTTTTTCGATTTGTGACTCGGCTACATGTCACTGAATTTGTTGATTGGATCAATTTGTAGACTTTTTTTAACTGAAATGTTCAAAAAAAATATCTGATTTACTATTTCTGATGGGTTTTTTTATGGGGTTTTCTTATCTACTAATTTACAATATGTTAATTGTAACTCCCAGTTAGATCAATCTTGATAGGCAAATCTTGGAATTTTCAAATCTTAATTGTTGTTATTATAAAAACAACTTATTTAGATAATTATTGTTAGTATGATAACCGGTTATTAAAAAAACTCAAACGATTCAGCTAGTTCAACTATAAAAATTTTAAGTTGTCTAATTTTTTAGTTTGATTTTTAACTTTTCAGTTCAATTTTCTTTAATAACTTTTGTTGTTAAAAACTGATTAGTTTATTAATTAATTGGTCAATTTTAATAAATTAATAACTTGTTATAAATTAAAATAAATCAATTAAAATTTCTTCTTTTAATTAGACTTTAAATTCTTTTATAAATAAAGACAGTAACTTTCAATTATATTTCAAACACGAGATGAACCTTTCTTATCTTATCATTTTAAGTTTCGATCCAATTTTTAGAACATGAATAGCAACCACTTAGTTACATAATATTGTGAAAGAAATTAGAAATTAATATGGAACTCATCGTAGGACTAGACTATACACATTTGACATACTATACTAGCAAACCACTGCTCCATTTCTTTTTACTGTGATTTGTGAGAGAAACATGTCTATCATTTTGCTGGAACAAGTCTTCTGCCAAATGTCGACATACAAGACAACTGTTGGTAGCAGAGATGCGTATGCTTCGTTGGATATGTGACCTTACTAGACGAGATAAGGTACGTAATCGGGTTGTTAGGGCCAAACTTCAAGTGGCCAGTATCGTCGACAAGTTACGTGAGACCAGGCTTAGGTGATTTGGGCATGTGACCAGAAAATCCCTTGATGCGCCGGTCAGAAGATGCGAACAACTTTCCCTTAGTGGATACAGGAGGAGACAAGACAGACCATACAAGAACTAGAAGGAAGTGATTACGAAAGATATGACCGAATTAGCCCTCACTACGGAAGCGGCCAGAAGTAGACAATTCTGGCGGAATAGGATTAAAGTGCGAGAATCCCTTTGAAGTTACCCAATGACAGGTTGAAAGTCTTTAGGATTTGTTACCGGTACCACGCGAACAGTGTTTAACAGCGCAAATAGCCTTATGTCTTGTCTAGTAGCGTGTGGTAGTCCAGTTCTTCTGTTATACTTCTAGTCTTTTACACTCAGGTGTAGGGGCAAGGCCTAGAACGGATGCCAGTAACCATTACTTTACCATTCTCTCAGGGGTGCAGCACCCGTAAGTCTAGTCTGACGGGAGTAAAGCAGTGACGTGTCCATTCCTGCCTATCAAGAATTCTTGCAGAACTGCGCTACATATCCGGTATATTCTTCTCATTATCTTTTTATTTCCATCTTTGTTCATTATTATCTCATGTGCCTGTGGGTCTATCAGAAACAGCCTCTCTACTATGTAAGGGTAAGGTTGAGTACTATTAGACCTTCCCAGACTTTGTGATATTGTGAAATTCCAAACTGAGTGATGATGATGATAACGATAATGAAGTCTTCTGCTCCTAAGAATCCAATTCCTCCAGTTCTTCGTTAATCTTAGTCATCCAATACAATAAATTGGATGGTTGAAAAGAAACGAGAACAGATGTTCGTGTCTATTTGAATTTCTATATTTGATCCATCTTTATGTATTTCTTCAGTCCGGAATTGTTAGGTCAAAAAGTGAATGTTCTTTCAAGCAACTTCATCATCTTGTGTCCACTCTTGTCTGCGGTGGTTTATGTTTGACATATAATGTCAAAAAAGAAAAGTGATTGGTGTATATGAGATAACATTAACTTTTTGTATTTCATGTTAATGATTTCAAAAGTTTTTTTTTAATATTCTTGGTTTTTGAAATGTTATCACAAATATAAGCTTATCAATGATACCTCGTAATCGTTAAATTATATCGATTTTAAGTACTTTTAATCAATATTTTAAAAATCGGATCAGTTATCGAACCGGTTAAAGGAAATATTTAAGGTTTAAATATTCAACTGTATTAGACGGTTGTAAATCCGGTATTTAATAAACAAGAACTAAAAATTATAAAAATAAATAAAAATAAAATATTTAATTGAAATAAAAATATACTAATGTTTATTATTATATAAAGTAATAGTTAAAGTTTAAATATTATTTATTAAAATGTTCTAAAATTATCTTAAACAAATTTCTTTATTTATATTAAATTACTAATTAATACATTTTTTTAGTATTTTTATAATATACTTTTTAAAATTTTAAATAAAATTATGTTCTACTTTGGTCAATAAATAGTAATATTCTTAATGTCCCAAAATAATTGAAAATTATATTTTTTATTTTAAAATTTTACTATGTCTTTTAAATGTGATATAAAATATAGAATAATAAATTTTAATCAGCCACAAAAATAGTTATAATTTATTAAAATTTATTTTTTATTTTCAATACGAATGTACCCCACTTTTTTATCATCCTAAATGTGACACTTCAAGAAGAAAAAACCAACAAATAATACCTCATTTTCTTTCACATCTCTAGTAATAGCTTGTCCTAATGCTTCAAGTACTCAAGAAGAAATTTCCTTTCACGTCTGTTGAGTAATAGCTTCTCCCAATGCTTCCAGTATTCAATAAGAAATTATCAATCTTTTATTAGTAGCAAGCAATGGACAGAGAAGTCTTTTGGGTGTTCTGTTTGTTCTACAATGGCTGTTGTCTACTTGACCTTAGATACGTTCCACGATAGTTCTGTTCTTGGAAACTTGGGTGTTTTTTTATTCTGCGATGGCTCTTCTCTACTTGACATTGGGTCTGTTCTGCGATAGTTCTTCTCTTCTTTAAACCTTGGGTGTTTCACTGTTTTGTTCGTTTTGTGATCTACTGGAAATTTTGAGAGAGTTATCAATAAACACAAGTGGTTCTCTTCTCCTCTTTGGTCATCATATCTACAATAGTTGATTGGTCCATATGTAATATTTATGGAATATGTATTTTTTATTAATTTTTAATAAAATTCTAAAAGAATGGATTTATCTAAAAAATTAAAAATAACAAAAAATCATGAAATTAAAAAATTATGAAAATTTAAAAGTTAATGAAATTACAATGGAGATTTATGCCTTTAACCCATAGCATGAATACATCTCAATCAAGTAAACTTCCGTAAGTTTAAAGCATATGTAAACAACAAAGTTAGAAGAACATCTCCTAAATGTTTTAAAAATTGATTGGAAATTATGGTTCTTCATTAAATTGCTCTATAAGATAAGAATCAAAACAGTTTCAAAGAAAAAGCAAGACTCTTTGAATTATACTTAGCAATCTTCTCCACACACCACTACTTACATAACACTCAAGTTGATGATATAGTATACAAAAACGCGTCAAGAATATGTCAATTAGGTTTAACTATATTTATTGGTGAATTAGAGTGCAGGCTTTTTTATTTTTTTAGATCGTGCTATTCTTATTTTTATTTTTTATTTCTTGTTTTAAAATTATTTTTAATAATAAAATAATTTAGTTGTAGAAATAATAAATGTATAATGAAGTGAAATTTACTTTTTTTTATCTAATTATCTTCAGTCTGTAGTTGTATTCATTGGCTAGACAGTGAAAATAAAAAGGCAAACTTGAAAAACTAAATTTTGATCATGTCATAAGAATTTATTTCTCCCCTTTAAACATAAAATTAAATAAAAAATACTACTGAACAATGACAAAATGACAAGAGAACAGGTAAAAAGGAAGGGCCAAAAGTCTAAAGTGCTAGCTGTACCAGTTTTTGTGTTGAAAAGCTTCACGTTATATTAATTTTCTGTTCAACAAGCGTTAGCGTGTGGATTGGAAACCTTGCTTCAGCATAAGTGAAACCAAATCTCAGAAAATGGGAAATTCAAAGAAGGAACATTTATAGCCTTGGAAGGTGACAGGAAACAAGAGAAAGATGACTCCATCGTTAAGTAGTAAAAGAAATAAGAGAAAACAGACGATGTAACCGGAAAAGCCTAGCTGATAAATAAGACACATAAGCTTCGTACAAGGAAGGAGGTCTTCGGTGTATTATCCTCTGGAGTTATCTGTAAGCCATTGATGTCTCAATGTTGTTCCTATTCTAAATTCCACAGGTTTCTACTTTCCTGTTGCTTATTGTCTGCCTCGGTTTTCTACAAACTGACTGTATTTAAATAGGGTTTCAGATTGCAATCATACTGTTACAAAGATGACTAACATTTCACAATAATTAAAAAGTTTAACGGATTCGTCGTATTCAACTGTGAAAATTTTAAATCGACTAATTTTATTGTTTGATTTATTTTAATAATTTTTTTTTAAAAATTATTCTATTTATTAATTAATTTTTTAATTTTTGTAAATTAATAAATTTTTATAAACTAAAATAAATCAATTAATTTTCATTTAACAATTTCTTTTTTCAATTAAACTTTAAATTCTTTGATAGATAAAGACAATATCTTTCAATTATATTTCAAATTCTTTAATTTAATTTAATTTTTAGTCAATTTTATAACAATTTAATACCAGATGAATTTTTTAAATATTAAATTTCTTATCTTAACGATTTAACTTTTGATTTAGTTTTTAAACATTGTCGTTAAATGTAATAATTGCATACAAAAATGCTTCCAGTGTTAAGTCATGTCACCAATAAGCAATCAACTACAATTATGTAACTTGTAAATGTGAGTGATATATGGGATTAGGTACGCTTAGATTGTGAAAGGCAAGGTAACAGAAGCACCGAATGTTCTGTGTAGCAAGTTGGCAGAAAATTTCTGGTTTCGATCGATAAAATGTTAGGCCTTTTGGTTGATGTAATCCTGTGAGAAAGATCGTAACATCTTCCTACTTATCTGCGGAGGAATTAACTATACATGCACCGATAGTATCAGTAATGGTCAATTGGTCGTTGCTTACATTTCCAATTTGTTGAGGCGGTGGCAGACAACTTACATCAATAGTCTCTTTCTCAGTACTGCTTCAGGTTCCACCTCGAAGAAATGGAATTAGAGGTCTTACTAGTAAATTCAATTATGTAGGTATCAATATATGCAACACTTGGCCTCTCTTTCTTGTCTATCTCTATTCTCTCACTCTGCAAGATGGGTAACTGTGCAGTGCATCAAAACACGAGAAGGACAGATGGTGGTGGTTGTCTAAACACCTCTTTGACGGCCAAAGTGATTCGCATAGATGGTGAGTTAGAAGAGTTCAAGCAACCATTGAAGGCCAGCTTTGTGCTCTCACAGAACCCCACATGCTTTCTCTGCAGCTCAGAGTCTATGGACATCAACTGTCACTTGCCTCCTGTGCCAAATGATGAAGAACTACAACTAGGTCAAATCTACTTCCTCATGCCACTAGCTAAGTTCCATGCACGTTTATCTCTTCAAGAACTATGCGTACTTGCTATTAAAGCCAATGCAGCTCTGGCCGATCATCATCAATCTCATGTCACGGTGTGTCCTTTGAGCACAAAGTGTTCATTTTCATGGAAAAATGCATGCAAATTCCATGTGGGAAATCACCGATATTCGAGTATTCAGATCAATCTGACACTGTTAATGAGCATATTCCGGCGGGGTATCGCGATCAGTAATCGATCTAGATTACAAGTCTAGAACAGATACGTTCTTCTTTAGATAGCAATACTTTTTTCTTAGCTTAAAGCTTTGTTATATAAAAATAGATTTCATACCTAAAAGAACATTGCAGCTTAAATGAATTTGGTGGTACTGATTTATCTTTGGTGATTTCCAACTGTTTTCTTAATTTATTTAAGGAATTTGAGGAGATCAGTAGACAGTCTTATCCCTGCATGATACAGAGTTGTTTCCGATATAGCCTAATCCTGTCATTAAATTTGAATCTCATTTCTTGATATTAGCAAATTTACACTGGTATGTTTTCAGTATACAACCGGACACCACAGATGTTAGCAAGGATAACAGAGCTTCATTCCAGTCGGAAGATAAAAAATTATATCTAATTAATTTAAATTTTAACCAACAAGCGGTTAGTCCAAGTGGTAAGTGACTTGGCTTCGCTTAAGTAAGATCTTAAGTTCGAGCCTAAGTAACTGGTATATACAGAAATTTTTATTGGGAGACTCACTCGTTACAATCAGGTGCGTGATGCAGATTGGATCTGGATGTGGTTAAGAGAAAAAATTTAAAATATATTTATATTGAGTTAAAAATTAAGAGATTAAATCCAATCAATTTGAATATAAAATTAAGTTCGAGGTTAAGAATTTATATTTTTATCATAAAATAATATTATTTAAATTTTAAATAAGTTTGAATATGATTAAAATTTAAGTTGAATTTGGACCATATCCTAATAGAATTGAATCGAGCTAACCAATAAATACCAATATTTATAATAAGACTAAAATTAGTGAATTATCAAATCAATTTGGTATTTTATACCAAAGTGAAGATTACGAGATGTTATTTAATGTCTCATGTCAAGAAATTATTTAATTCAAATGGGTGAGACAGATGAAATATTTATAGTTTTCAACACAAGTAAATCCAAATCATATATTATATTATTATTATGAATATGTTGCTTCATTTAAAGCATGAATGAATCATAGCTCTTAGGGGTAGTTGAGTTGATAGAGTAGGGAGACATGAAACTAAAAGGTCATGTGTTCGAATCTCCCTATCTACACTCTCTCAATCGAGCCAATCGTACAGGGTTTGCTTAGTACGGAGTATCTAATTGGAGTGATTTGCAAGCTATTGCGTTAATCCGGAGATTTATCCAATGCGTATCTAAAGGATAACGATTGCGGGTTATTTTGTTCCAAAAAAAAGAATCATAAAATATTATTAAATTTTAGTATAGAGCATGATAGTACAACAAGAATATTTGTTAAATCTTCCATGTAGTTTAAATGAATTTAAAAAGTCCATTAATCTTTAATTTTAAAAAAATCTCTCTTTTTAGATTTTAATTAAAAATTAGCGTTAAGAAACATATAATATGAACATTATATGTGGTCTGATCAGATATCACCGATATAATAACCGAACTCAACTCTTAAGTCTAAAATCAATTAAATTTGATTTAAATTAATAATTTAAAATAAATATAAGAAATTATTAGTTTAAGTCGATTCTTCACGAGACACAAAGCCTTATCAAAAAGAGTTACAAGTGACTTTTGCAAAGGAAAACCAATTGAAGGTGTGCAAAGACATAAAAAGGAAATAATGAATCTATATAAAGAGTAAGTTCAAAATAAAAGAAACAAGCTTTCTTCTTCAAGTTCCTCTTCTAAATTCTTCCTCTTTCAAAATTAGAAACAAGCTTGGACATCTCCCTTTCCTCTTCAAAGCCTTGGTTTGGTGCTTAATGTCCCCCAAAAACTAAAACTTCTCATAAAGCTTTATTGTTTGTAACAAAAGCTTTATTTGAGCCAAAACCTTTGTATCAAAGCTTTGTTTTCCTTTTCTTCTCAAAACCCCAAAATCTTTGTAATGCTTCACATGTTTTATATTCATTTGAAAGTTTAAAGTGAGCCTTAACGTCAGTTTATTTGCCTTTGCACTTATTTACTCTTGTTTATGCACTTCTTAAAATAGACTCGCTTTGCTACCTGTCAAGCTTTTATATTTACTTTAATATTTAATATTTAATATTTAATATTTATATTTGCATATTGCATCTTGTAGTGATTGGTTCTGCCACCCATTAAGGTATAATATTATTTATTTGCGTTAATATTTGTGTTGTTATTAGTATTGAATATTACAACTTGTAGTGGTCGATTTTACTGCCCATCATATTATGATTTTCAATACTTATTCTTATTTATTTTAATTTGTTTTAATATGTGTTCATATTTACCTTATTTAATATTTGTTTTTAATGCTTTATTCATGTCATATTATATATTAGATTTATAAAATCCATTTACAAGAGCTTAGAAAAAGAAATAGATATTTTGAAACAACAACAATTTAGAATCCTAGGAATCTATTGTTTTAAGATTATCGATTTCTGTTCACCGAGGGTAAGTAGTTCCAACAGTTTGATCCTAAATGAGGCATGTAAGTCCGTTGGCTTAACTTATTCATAACTGAGGCACTCGATATTCTTAGAAAAATAGATTTCTTTATAAGATCTAAGTATATCTTTAGTGCATCCACCTCCGGTACCAATGATAAGATCGTGAATAACAAAGAAATAGATCAAATTTACCAACAATCAAAATTTAAACTTTTCCAACAAAATGGATTACATTGGTAAAATTGAAGAATGTGATATTCCTTTGTTGAAACCATCCATTTATTGACCTAAAGCTCTATAAATAAACACAAAGAAAAAGATTTCAAGTACATCCATATAGGATTAGTGCAAGTGGGGGTAAAGTCCCTTATGAAAGAAGGATGAACCACCTCTATCTTAATGGTTTGAAGAGATGCTAGGTCAGGATTCCCTGTTAAGTTCTGTAGAGTCTAGTCTTTGCACTGGTCTTGTATCATTTGATTGCTATCTAAATCAATCGATTTTTCTTAAGGACCAAAACAACTTAGATTCCGTAGTCTTGTAAATTGAAACCCATAATTATAAAATGAGCACAGGATCTATATAATCTTGATTTACAAAACTTATTACAAAGACATGAACATTGCATTTGCCTCTAGATCCCTAATCCATAATCAAAAAGGTGAAACCCTGTCTTTACAAACTGATCTAACAAAATCCAATACTATAGTTTCAAAATCTACAAAGTGGGAAGACATCAACCTGCCTGATAAATGAATACTTGAGGGATGAGGGTGCAAGATATCCGAGTCCACAAGTGCCTTTGAGTTCAAACATCAAAATTAAAGAACAATACCCAAATGAGAAGGTAAAATTGTCTTTTATTAGAAAATTTGCGAGCCAAAGATTTGACTATGGTATCTCAATATCAACCATTGACCTAGGAAGACTCTCTAAGATTCTATCTGTAATCAATATATTTAGTAAAGACTTGCCTAGGTATTCAACATTTGATAACCCATCTTCAAGCCTTCAAGGAGTCAATTACAGCAAAATATTTTACAACCTACTTACAAAAAATAGTAAGCCTTAATCTCCCTCCACATCTTCAACTTTTTCTTCAATAATAGAAAATATGAACAATGAGCTTTACATTTAGAAACAGAATTTGAGGTAAACTAAAACAATTTGCATGGTGATTTTTATTTTTTAGAAAAAATAAAAAAGAATGTGGTTTTTTAACAATTTGTCAGGAAAACAAAACCAAATTCAAGAAAAATATTATGAGTTTGTTAATAACCATAAAGCCAGTTGAATAAGATTAATGAAAACATAGTTTTTGATCCTCCAAAATCTTCAATATCAAACTTTGAAAACCATCTAAATAAGGAGTCAAATTAGTATTAAAATTAGTAGCTCCCATGAAGTTAACATATATAATTAAGCAAGAAAGCAACTCTAAGATTAAAAACATCCTACCCCTTTCTCCAATAGTGAGCAAACTCTATTAGCAACAAAAGCTTCATTGGTCAAAACCCATTGCCCATATCATAGAGATAAATCAAAAGCCTAATAATGTCTTGTAACAGACTAGGTACAGTGCTTCCTCTGTCTATGAATGAAATATTAATGGCATGTCTGACTGCAACATTTTGAATGTGGTTCAACAAATGGCAATGGCCACTAATGCTTATAGGATCCAATCAAAAACCTCTGACCATTCAATAGCTAACCTCTTAATGGTTGAATTCTTATTACCACCTAACCAAATCCCAAAGATTAGATATCCTTAAAGTCGTTAGAATGAATGAAGAAGGTCAAACAATTTTAGATGAGAATAGTGAACCCATCCATGATGCAGTCTTAACATTAGTTTTAATAATCTTTTTAATAATTTAAGATAATTATAATAAATTATTAGTTTAAGTCGATTTTAATTAGTTTGGTTTGATTTAAGAGTTAGGTTGAATCGTCATATAAAAAGTATTTAATTATTTCACCTGTGATATTTATACTGTATATATTTTTATTATTATTTAACCAAAGTTTAAAAGAAAATTTTTCTCTAAATATTAAAAATATAAGAAAATTTCTAAGAAATTTAAATTTTAAAATTAAAAAAAAACCCATTGGGTGAAAAGTTTA
This sequence comes from Erythroxylum longipes, assembly GCA_027563885.1. Classification (NCBI taxonomy): domain Eukaryota; kingdom Viridiplantae; phylum Streptophyta; class Magnoliopsida; order Malpighiales; family Erythroxylaceae; genus Erythroxylum; species Erythroxylum longipes. Next base: position 24,446 of record JAOQMS010000091.1, on the reverse strand, counting down.
AAAGAAAAATTTTCTCTAAAAATTAAAAATATAAGAAAATTTCTAAAAATTAAAAATTTAAAAAACCCCATTGGGTGAATATCATTATTTAATCATCTATTATTATTGATATACGAATAGATAATAGCTGGCTAGTAGTTAGACTTTACTGTGTACAAAACCAGGTGCTAGGCCGTTTATAAACTGTAGCTAAACCAGGGACTTAGATTGTTTGTTTTATAGCAACTTGGCCATTTCAATTGAGTCGATGAGAGTTTGACTTGGAGAAAAAGACATGGAGAGGATGATGTTAGATCTTGGAAGCATCATACTCAATCTCAAATTAAATTATCAAATTTTCTATCCCAAAAAAGTAGCTTAATTCTTATTTTGACAAAAAAATATCATTATGAAATTTAACATATCTCAATTATTTTATTTTTATTGTTTATTTAATTTAATTTTTTTATTCCAATACAGTCTCTCTATTGGTTAAAAATACAGATGCTTAATATTGGACCTTTTCAGACCCTGCGTATCAAATAAGTTTTACTGAATTGTTAGGGTGTGCTTGTTTACTGGGTATGAAAAAAGGAGGAATGAGTATGGAATAAAAGATTAAGTTTATTAAGGAATTACGATTATGGAATGAAAGATTGAGTTTGTTAAGGGAGTATGATTATAAAATTATTATTTTGATTACTCATTTTTAGGTAATACTCCATTCCTTTCATAATCTAGAGGAATGAGTATCATTGCTTTGTAAAGTGCTCCATTATGAATAACTTAATAGTTCTTTTTAAAAAAATATTTTTAATACTAATTAATTAAATACAATTAATTAA
>JAOQMS010000091.1:913-15254 GCA_027563885.1 Erythroxylum longipes | reverse complement strand
AAGTTTTATAATCACACGATAGCCCCATATCTTTTACCACAATATAATATACATATTCGTATGTTGTAAGTAATTTGACTTAACCTGCTAGTTGAAGTCACATTTATGGATTAAGTCAAGTATATCTTGGCGTCTCGGATTGAATTATTTCAAATACTTGATCAGGCAAGTCTGGTATTTAATTAGACAAGCCCAAATTGTCTGCTCCAACGTTGAAAACGCGAACACAAAACATACCATATGCTTTCCTGCGTGGAACTCGTGGCCCTTGTCCTGTAAGATATAGCCGTCAACGTAGAAAAAGAGTACGAGAGTGAGTACAGTTTAAAACCCTCCTGGTCTAGTCAAACAGGGTTGCTCATCTGTCCTTGTTCAAGCTCCGCAGCCTCTAATTATGCACACTATTCAAGTTCAACCAAATAATTATTATTTAAATAATTTTATGATTTTTAATTAATATTATTTAAAATATAGATAAAAGACACAGACTTTATTATATTTTAAATTATTAATTTAAATTAAATATAATTAATTCATATCAAAGCTGAATTTTTAATCAAAGTCAAAGAATCTACAGTCAATTAGCATTTTAATTAGTGTAGAAGACCTTAAGCACTTAATTTACTTATTTTCACTTATTATGTTCCAATCATGTTCTATTAAATTTCATTTATATATTTATGTTTGGTTCATATAAATGTATGGATGAGATTTAGTACTTGTTTGGTTCAACTTTTGGAAGATAAAAAAGTACATTTTTTTACCATAAAAGCTATTTTTAAAAAAATGAATATTTAACCGTAAAATTTAAAAGTACTTTTTTAATAGAAATAACTTTTTTAAAAGTTAAAATACAGTTTTTTAAGAAGCTCAAATTTAGAGCTTTTCAAAAAATTTCTACTGACAAAAATTCTACTAATATAAGCTTATTTGAATAGGCACTTAATAAAATATGATAGGAACATTATAAGTGGTGCTGAATTTTTGATTCTCTCAATTTAGAGTTCAATTTTTTCCAATAAATTTTTAGTGATTGCAATTGATACTTTTGGTAAGGAAGCAGACAAAAATGAACAATGTAGAGAGCTCATGTGATTCACACATTTGGCTTGGATCGAGTGGAGCAACAGTCGACTTGACCACGACTTGACCACATTTTAAAAATGGCACAACCCCTAATTTTTCTTTTTTCTTTTGGTCATTTAATCTACCCCAGAAAAAGAAACGTATATTTAAATTATCTTAAGGAATTATCATTAATAATTTTCAAATGTCCATTGTTATTTAGCTCCGATTATTAAAAATTTCAATTAATTCAACCGTAAAAATTTTAAATTTTTTAATTTTAAATTTAATTTTCAAAATTTCAGTTCGATATATTTTAATAATTTTTATTGTTAAAAATCGATCAGTTTATTAATTAATCTATCATTTTTATAAATTAAAATAAATAAATTATTTTCCATTTAACAATTTCTTTTTTCAATTAATTTCAAAAATTTTAATAAATAAAGACAATTTTGTTTAATTATATTTTAAAATTTTTAATTTTATTATATCTTTAACCAATTTTATAAATAAAATCTCTTATTTATTGATTTAACTTTCAATTTTTAAAATACTTACTTAATGTTTTTAAAATATTAAAATTAAAATTCATATTATTTTTTCATCATAAATTTTCCAGCCACAAGATATTACAAAATCTGAATCAACCATTGGAATGAACGACCGTAATTCGTTTTCATAACATAACCAAATCGCGGCCGTCGAAACTAAATAGAAAAAATAATAACCATGGATGGAGCACCAGATGGCTTATATATCACTCCATCACAATGCACACGGGGCTGGTGCTGCACACACACTACACTTGATTCTCTCTCTTTAACGTGTTACGTGCGCCACTCACTCTCGCTGTATCGTCTGTCTTGTTCTTGCTCTTCAATTTCAATGGCTATCTCGCTACAGCTTTGCCGTGTCTCGCTTCGTGCAGACGTGTTCTCCTGTCAGAATCGCGCCGCTTTCCCCTGCCGAAAGCCTTTCTCCGTCCGATGCTCCAGCGGTGATGACGCGGCTTCGGCTTCGGTGGCTGTGGAGTCCGACTTCGACGCTAAGGTGTTCCGACATAACTTGACTCGAAGCAAGAATTATAATCGGCGAGGTTTTGGACACAAAGAAGAGACTCTCGAGCTTATGAACCGCGAGTATACTAGTAAGTTATTTTTGAATTTCATATAGTCATGGACTATGCCGTGTTAACTGGTGAATTAAGCTCGAAAAGTAGGATCTTTGTAGCTTTTTGATGTTAAGTTGTACTAAATTCTGCGTTTTTTTTTTCATTTTAAATAGATAAGCGTGAGCTTAGAGTAATTTGTATATTGACTACTTTTAATTTTTTCCGGGAAAATCAGGTGATATTATAAAGAAATTGAAGGAAAATGGGAATGAGTATACATGGGGAAATGTTACGGTGAAGTTGGCTGAGGCTTATGGCTTTTGCTGGGGAGTAGAGAGAGCTGTTCAGATTGCTTATGAGGCAAGGAAACAGTTCCCAAACGAGAAGATTTGGATTACTAATGAGATCATTCACAACCCCACTGTTAACAAGGTCTGTGTGTTTACAATCCAATCCTGTTCATTTATAGTTGAAAGTGAAATCATGATTAGCTTTTCTTTCTTTCCGGTTATGATGATTTTTTTGTAACAAATAGTGAGCAAAGTCCCAGCGAACCTCATGATATGCTTGTATTCTTTATACGAATACAATTCACTGCATCTTGGTCTGTTTTGACACTTTCAATTGTATTATTGGCATTGATCACAGCGTTTAGAGGAGATGAAAGTTGAAAACATCCCTGTTGATGGAGCGAAGAAGCATTTTGAGGTCGTAAACCAGGGTGATGTTGTTATCTTGCCTGCTTTTGGAGCTGCTGTGGATGAAATGTTGACTTTGAGCAACAAAAACGTACAGATCGTCGACACTACTTGCCCTTGGGTATCTAAGGTACAATCAGCTGATGCTATTAGTTAGCACTTTGAAGCCCTGTTCTTTGAATTTAATTTCGATTGCATTTGTTTTATTGCACTTACTTTTAAAGCTTTTGTGAAGGTTTGGAATACTGTTGAGAAGCACAAGAAGGGAGAGTACACATCAATTATTCATGGTAAATATGCTCATGAAGAAACCATAGCAACTGCCTCTTTTGCTGGAAAATACATCATTGTGAAGGATATGAAAGAGGTAAGTTTGAAGAACTGCAGGTGTTGAACTTTTTAGTTTTACTTCTAGATCTGCAATCTGTAATGATTTCTTTTTTTGTGCATGCTTGTGTGTGATTTCTTTACCCTAACGAAATGGCAGAGTTGTCTGTTAGCATGATTTTGGTTTCTTAAGAGGTTTCTGACTTTGTGCAGGCCACGTATGTTTGCGATTACATTCTTGGAGGGGGACTTGATGGATCTAGCTCAACAAGAGAGGAGTTTCTAGAGGTAGGTCTTGTGATTATTCTTGACGTCAATCAATTGCTTTTGTTGTATGCCACAATTTATAAGGTAATTGTTGGCGTGCTTGCAGAAATTCAAAAATGCAATTTCTGAAGGGTTTGATCCAGATGTTGACCTGGTCAAAGTTGGCATTGCGAATCAAACTACAATGCTCAAGGGAGAAACAGAAGACATTGGTGAGTTAGATCATTCTCATTTGTAGTTCCACATATTTTCTAACAACTTACTGTTTGTGATGTTCATTTAAATATTGATGCATTCGTTTTACAGGGAAATTGGTGGAGAAGACCATGATGCAAAAATATGGTGTGGAAAATGTTAATGAACACTTCATTAGCTTCAACACAATTTGTGATGCTACTCAGGTAAATTTTCTTCTCCAATCTTCTGAAAATTTTCTAGTTATTTTAGTATCTTTATTATGATCTGTAAAATCTTGTTCAAATCAACAGCTTCTTGGGGGGGTTGTGCTCAGAAATTACTCAGTTCTTTAAGCTCAAAATGACATGATAAAATCTAGAGAATTTCACTTCTTAAAAGGAAGCAGTGGGAAAATGGGATTGGATTCGACACCATACACAACTACTACTTTCCATAGAAATTAGCTAGAGTAGCTGCTTCATACTACTAATTTCTCGAAGAACATTTATTTAATTCAGGGACCTCTATTGATTATAATGCTGAATTTGTATATTTAACAGGAGCGACAAGATGCAATGTTTCAGTTGGTGGAGGAAAAGTTGGATCTCATGTTGGTCGTGGGTGGTTGGAACTCGAGCAACACTTCACACCTTCAAGAAATTGCAGAGCTCAGAGGAATTCCTTCTTATTGGATTGACAGTGAGAAGAGAATAGGTCCAGGAAACAAGATAGCTTACAAGTTGAATGTAAGTGAAACTCGCAGTCACCTTCGAGTGAATTCTTAGTTCTTAACCTCATCCTTTATTTGGTATACATTAACTAATACATGTGCTTTCTCAATAGCATGGGGAGCTGGTTGAGAAGGAGAACTGGCTACCACAAGGTCCCATTACTATTGGTGTAACATCGGGCGCCTCTACTCCAGACAAGGTAAATCACCTCTGTTTTGGACTTCTCAATTTGTTTGGACAAAGCTCATCCCTTTTCCATGCCCATTTTCCCTAAAATACTCTGCATTCCTTCTGAAATTTCAAATTCAACTCGACAATAGCTTCATGTACTTGGCTGCAATATCTTGCTTTGGTACTATCGTCTCAGTGGTGAATCTTGAAAACTAAAAGTAGTATGTGTTTTCAATATTATTCAGGTTGTGGAGGATGCACTTATCAAGGTGTTCGACATCAAGCGTGAAGAGGCATTGCAACTAGCATAAATCTAATATGTATAGATATATATACAGACACAGATCTTCAAAAAATCCCACTTATATTATGGTCTGCTTGATGTATGATGGTCACAAAGACAGAGATCATGCGATATGTTTCCTTAAGAAAAGGGAACCTGCACGATGTAATGTTGTACCTTGTCATGAACTTGGATTCAAAAAGCTAGTAATGTAGAGGTAGTTGTTGATAGTTTCACCTGGAGTTTGTAACCAGGAAGAGAAAATAATCACGTAGGGATGAGAATGGTGAGATGGAATAATTATGTTGTAGATTAATACCAAGTAATTTTTTAATGTTATTATGGGTATTCCCATCAAGTAACATCATGTGATTATCGGTATCCCTAGTGAACTAATGCTTACTCATTCTGTATTTCCCCCTAAAGTTGGAATCAAAGTACATCTCTCCTCTTGTGACAAAGATATAGACATTTTTTTAGTTTAAAAATTTTTAATTTAACTATGATTAAATTTAACTCTTAAATTTAATTTGAAGTAGTTAAATTTGATTCAAATTAATAGTTATTTTAAATTATTAAGTTAATTCAAACTTAATTGATTCGACATAGGTTTAAGAGAAGAGTTAGTTTATTATAATGATATTTAATTAGTTCATTTTTTCATTTTACCTATGTTTTATTATTATTTTTAACAAAGAAATTATTTTTAAAAATTGAAAAATAAAAAGTTTTTTTAAGAATTTAAGGATTTTTTTCAAAATTACTTAAACTATGTAATTTACCCAAAAATTAAAAATGAGTTAATTTTGTAATAGCTTGTTTTTTATACCAAATGTTAGAACCTTAGACTATTACACATGAGTGATATTATTGAGAATTCATGAAATGCATTTCATTTATATACATATCATTAGCATACATACATGAATTATAATTTTGTATACATTGCAAAGATAGTATAAGCACTCAATTGACATATTCCGGAGTATGAAAGGTTTAAAATGATTATGATGTGAATTGTTTATTGTTTATGTCTTGAATTTTTATTTGATGGATTACTATTAGTAAATTAGAATTTATTTGTTACAATTAAGAAATTGATGAATTAAAATGTATATTTGGACTAGACAAAATGTCAAGTGACAAGATAAATTAATAAGTGACAAATGGCATAGATAAAATAATTACATTTGACATTGGTAATTAATTGACAACTGGTAGCATGATTGAGTGACAAGTGGACTAATAACTAGGTGACATTTGGCAGCTTATGGAGGAGATAAATGACTTACATGCCTAATGACATATGCCAAGGTAGCATGGAGACACCTTGCACCTAGTTGAATTAAGCTAATGTAGCAAAGTATTTGCTGGAACATTCACCATCTTCCTCTCTTGTCTCCACTGAAATTTGCTTCTATCTCACATCTCTATATTTTAGTTTAAGTCTTGTTAAATTGCCACACCAAATCTATACTTTTACCTTTCACAAGATAGCTAAAGAATCAGATTATTATTGTTCTTTGTCCTTGCCGAAAACCAACTTATTTTCATCTTTAATTTGTGATGATCTTGCAAGCTTGGAGGGCTAGATTAACTCGAGGCATTGAAGTGGAATTTAAGCTTAACAAGTAAGTAGAAATATGATATTTATGACATGTTTTAATAGAAAGATTATGAAGGTTGAATTAGGATAGATTGTATATGATGTTGATGATGAAGTGTGCTAGAATATGTTGGATGAACTTGAATACTTTTATGCTTAGATCTTGATGTATAAAAACATGAGTTATAGGTTGTTATATGGATGAATTAAATAGGGATTTGAATTATAATGAAGATGAATTTATGCTAAAAGAAAGTTGCTAGTGTAGTGTTCTTGAAATGAGAAAGAACTAGGATTTCATGTATGATAGTGAATGATGGTTTTTGTTTTGTTTTGATGCATGAAAGAAAATTACAACGTTGATATTCAGGTACGAGGGAAACCTAGCTTCTAAGGCAAATTAGTAGAAATCTAATACTGTCAATTTTGGAAAACAAGAATAGTTCAAAGGTATGATCAACTGATATCTGAAGAGCCTAGTAGATTGTGTATATTTAGTTTTTCATTTTATGTAGAACATTTTATAAAAAAGCAGTAAACTCATAAAAGTTATTGGTAATGTAAATATATATATTATGAAGTGTAATGCTATAGTGTAAGTTATGTTTATGAATGAAATAGGAAAAGTTGATTTTATGTCTAATTATGTTCTGTATGATGCCATAATAAGTTAATGTAATTGCTCTAACATGTCATTTTTATAGGGTATATTCTTGAATATTCTCTGAATGTTCGGGCATATGCTCTAAGGTAGTGGTGTGTTACAAATTTAAAATTATCACTAGAGATTAGTGAAAGTTCCAATACATATGTTGCTATCTCTTTATATCAATGTTTTAAAAATTAAACCGAAAGTTAACCGGTAAGATAACATCTTTAAAGCTTAAAAGCTTCAATCACTATATTAGATTGTCATAAAACTCCTTAAGATTAAACATAATTAAATAATTTAAAAATGATTCCAGAAGACTATCCTTATCCATTAAAAAAAATTAAAGATTAATTGAAAAAGAAAATTGTTATATAAAATTTAATCATTTTATTTTGATTTATAAAAACTGATTAACTTACAAAAACTGGCCAATTAATTAATAAACTGATCAATTTTTAACAACAAAGATTATTAAACTAAATAGATCTAAAAAGTTGGTCGGTTCTAAAATTTTTACTATTAAATTAGAAGAACAAGTTCGGTTTTTACAACATTTCTTTATATTATAGCAATAATGTATCCCATTTTTATGCCAACACCAAAAACAGACTCAAAACTCTTATTTTAGACCAAGAATACAGAGTAAAAGTCTACATATTCATTAAAAACAAACTCAAAAGTCTTACTCTAGACCAAGAAGACAGAGTAAAAGATTAAAAATTCATTAAAACAAAGAAGTCTTGCTTTCTGCAATTTTTTAGAGAAACTTGACCAAGGTCCATGAAACAATGTCATATAGTAAATTTCAAGGGAATGCAATTTTTACACTTCCACAAAACTTTGTATAACGGAGAAAAGATAACAACTTTGGTACTTCCTAGCAGCAACATCCAACTTGTTTTGTCTACTTTTGGAGTTGCTGATGATACAATCATTCTTTTTCTAAAGGATGTATTATATCTTGAACTATGCTTTTGTGAAAAGACCAAAACTGTAACGAAGAGTTAAGCATTAATGGCGGGTTCTGATGAATTTTGCTGGGGCATTGGAGACCCTCCCCAATCTCTTACACGTGACTCAGCTCTCGAAGCCTGCAATTTCAGGAGTTGTGTTAATCCTACATCCAGTAATTTACTAGCAAATGAACACATTTCCTAGTTTGCTATAACTTACTTCTTTCTGCCAATTTGCACGATAAACAACAAAAATTAAGATGATCGTTTCCAGCACACAACCAATCAGCATTCCTGACCATATGCCCTTCACTTCAAGATCAAACTTGTAACCGAGCAGGCCGCCTAGAGGAAGTCCGATGACGTAGTAACAGATAGAGTTGATCAGAGCAACTGAAAATTGCCAGCCTGCACCTACTGCCACCCCTGTGGAGATGAACACAATGTTAGTCAATTACTTGTAGCTTATAAGACCAAATGCAAATAGAGAAGCCTTAAAACCATCAGCCTTTGATAATCAAGCCGATCGGCAAAATCGCAGACATGAGACTGTTAAATGGATATCAGTAGCTATTGCAGTAGATACTGTGGGTTGAAATATAGTTGTTAGTTACCATGGAGCACAAGTTGGATGCTATTGATTAAGACTACTGCTGCGAGAAAGTATCCAAGCTTTGATGCCTCCTCCATTATCTCCTGTTTCCCAGTGAACAGCTTTGGAAACTCATTCTTTGTTGCCAGAAGCACAATTGCGAATATGACTCCCAGGATCAGAGAAGTGACAGCAGTCACAATGGTTGAAAACTTTGCGGCTTTCGGATTTCCAGCACCAAGCTCATTTGATACCCGCACACTGTAGACAAATGGGATGCACTCATATGATCACAAAACTATAATCTGACTTTGACTGGATGAACTTTGAAATCAGTTTCTTTGGTCATCCTTTATTCTCACTCAATTACTAATTTTCTGTTCCTAAAATAATTTAATTGTTCACGATCAATGACAAACCTTATTGCCGCATTGAAACCAATAGAAATCATCAAAGTCCACAGTTGAAAATTCATGCTGCCATTATGAAGAAATGTAAGTCAGAATCTGAGAATATGTTTTGAAGATTTCATGATTGTGAAGCAGGAACAATTATCTTACCAGATAGAAATGGCGTCCACTGCAAGTTGTGGATTCTTTAACCATCCAACCATGAGAATAACTGCCGTATAGTACCATAGCTCCAAGCTGTTACCAAGACAAGTGAAATCGTGAAATCCTGAGTATGGATGCTGTGAATGTAAAGTTCAAACACTCACCATAACATTATTGCTGATGAAAGCGAGAGCTTTACAAAACTAGCTAATGACTTGAAAGCCGCAAAGGAAAACCCAGTCCAGGCATCTGGGAAAAATCCAGAGACAACATACACCAACTGAGCCAAAACCATTAGCCACCATGAGATGTTCTCTGCAATGGCAGCACCAAGTAGGCCACAATCCAACTTTATGACTATCACCCAATTTGCCAGCACATGAAAACCAAGGGTTACAATAGAAATGACAGTCATAACCCATACTTTGCTTTGTGCCTGTAGAAACTTTTGTATAGGGAAGTTTAAAGCATAAGCAAACAACTGGGGAAGTACCCATCTACAGAACTTTCCAGCAACCTCTGCCATCTTTTTGTCTTGATGAAGGAGCTTCAATAATGGCGATGCGAAAACATAGAAAGGTGTTAACACCAAAGCTGTGACACCAGTAATGATCCATGATCTTTGCATGTAGATTCCTAGCAGGTTCTGTTGTCCAGCACCAACTGCTTGACCACATAATGTCTCTAGAGCACTTCCCATTCCTAGCTAATGAAAGTATCCAATTTGCAGTAGATAGGTCAGTGACTTGTGAGAAATGATAACTCAAGCTACACAAGAAAATGGCAGTTGCAGGTAAGAAACTTCATTAACAATGGAAAAAGTGCCTTAGCCTTTTGAGAGAGCATTCACAGTAGCAACATATGATTAGACTCTAGCAAGTAACAAAAGCCAAATAAGATTCTGGAACATCTTGAAGATGGCTACTTACCATGATCCCAAATGCAAATCCTTCAATTACATTCTGAACCACAGAGACAGCAGCAAGTTCTACATCTCCTAAATGCCCAACAAAGGAAGCTGTCACAAAGGCTATTGAGAATTGTGATACTGAAGTCAATATAGCAGGTGCTGCTATCTCCCACATCTTCTTGGATTCATCCCATGTTCTTTCTACTAGTTTTCGTCCACTCACAAACTCAGGCATCCTCATTTCTATTCCAAAACTTTGTTTTGCGGATGAAGATGCTTTTGATTCTGTTACAGGACTCTCTTCTGTTTCTTCAATCCTACACTATCTTCATCAATTATACTCGTCGGCTATGCCCTTTTTTCTCTCTGCATATGTAATGCATACGTTACTTATACACACAGCGGATTCCCTACTGCAATGCTCATTCTACATAGAAGACTTACTCCATGCAAGTTTCAACTTTTAATACTGGCGAAATGCAGGAAAAAGGGAGGAATGTGATTAGACTTTAAAAAAAATGCAGGTTTTACCAGAAGTAGGTGTTGTTATTGACTTTGGATTGATTAATAAACCAAATATTATGCGTGATTCACAGAGTCAACAATCAGAAGAAATTTTGCCGCATCAATCAATATTTTTTAATGTTGTCAAAATCCCAAGTTTGTTGGTGCCTGAAGAATCAATAGGTGACCCTCTTGAATGTAGGATCAAGAGGTCACATTATTGAAACTCACATCACCTTATTACCTGATCCTGTTCTTGTAGAGAATAGACATACTCACTTGCAGAATTCTAATCGTAGATATTATGGAGTGAACTTTTCTTTGAAGAAGCGAACCGTATCTTCATTCCAGAGTTCAAACTCAAACTCAAATTCCTCCTCCTCCTCAACCACCACCACTACAAGGCCTTGAGTGAATTGGAAGACGTATCAGAATAGAACAAAACCGATAACAGCACCAAATCTAAGATCTCTCCCATCATTTATACTCTTAACCCTTTTCTCGCACCCATTAATCAAACATATAAAAGCAAACCTTTTCCTTTCTTGTGTCGTTCCTCTGATTATTTTGAACTCTGTCACCATCAAAGAGTTGTTATGTAGGTTTTCTTTACAAGTTGTTTCCACCAACCTCTTGAAGTATAATGAGGACAATCCCATTAGACAATCTTGGATTCCCTTTCCATTTTAATATTCACATTTAGTGGATTTGGACCGTCCAGATGTTGTTTCCAGGGCATATCCTGAGGGATACATACAGTTCTTTTTTCTCTTCTCATGCAAAAGACACGTTTTTCTTTCTTTTTCCCTTCTCTTAGTGTGAAAGAGTACAAATTTCTTCAACTTTGACGTCGTGACAAGAAAAATATCATATTTGAATAACATAATTTAATAATTTATTTTAAAATATATTATTAGTGAATTATTACAACAACAACAACCACAACAACAACAATATCCAATTAGGGTCAACACAAATTTGGGAAGATATAATAATACGCAGTCTTATCCTTACTTAGTAGAATATTAGTAAATTATTATTAGAGATGACAATGGACCGACCAATAAGAGCACCGTTTTATTTAAAAAACTTGTGCCTCAAGTAGACTTAAGCTGAGGAAGACTCAATTAAAAAAACTTTGTTTTATACTTTTAACTTTAAAAAAATTATTTAAAAATTTGACGGAGCCAACCTATGGGTCATTATCATCTCTAATTATTATCTACTCTCAAAATTTTATTTATTACACACTAAAAAATTAACTTTTCTTTTAATTTGTGAAATAATTTAATTAAAAAACTTATTTTTATTAGTTTATTTGATATGTACGTAACATATGATAATTAGTAACATGTAAATTTTCAAAGCTTTTATTATTTTTCTAATGGAGTTCATTTTTGTGTACTAGTCAACGACCTACTATATTAAAATACATTGTATTAGAAAAAAGTGACAATTGTTAAGTGGTACACAAATCATCTAGTACGATTATGGAACTTGGACTTTATTTACATCCAACAAGCTGGAAATTCAACTCTTTATGATACCTTTATGGTGCCTTTTTCTTACAAACACTTCTTCTTTCTTGCAAACGTAATTATGAAAAAGAATATAAATACTTACTTTAATTAAAAAAAATAGAAGAAATTTCTAATCTTCAAATTTTTTAAAAAATTATTCTCTTAAATTTTGGTTAATAATAATAAAAAAACAAAAAGTCAATGTACGCAGTACACAAGGCTCCTTTTGTACACTTTGGAGAGTCTGAGAAGGCTCATAATTAATGTATACAACTTTCTGTTTGTATTTTATAAAGAAATTATTTCTGTTATTCGAACCTGTGATCTTATGGTCATATTCAGCCTCAAAGCTAATTAAATGTCACTAATATGATAACTGAATTCAACTTTTAAATTCGATATAAACCAATTAAATTTGATTTAAATTAATAATTTATTATAATTTGAGTTTAAGAGTTAAGTTGAATGATCTTATAAGTAAAATGCGATTAGTCCGTACTTACGGTCATAATGCATGTGAATTTTTAAATTAAATAAAAGGTTGCAATATAGTATATAAAAAAATATCTCGGCGTTGATCGAAATAGAAAAGAATGAGTTTTTTGTTCAATACTCTGGACTTCAAACTGGCTGGTAATTAGCTCATTCTTGACCATGAACACGTGAAGATGATGAAGGCAGTCAAAAGTGTCTGCAACCAGATCCAACTTGAGTTTCTTCTTCAAACGGCAACCAGAGAGAATCCACCCACTTACCAAACACCCCATCATTTCAAATCCACAAAGAAACAAAGAGAATTTCAATTTCGATACGAATCATCAAACATTTCTTGGGGGCCACACTTGGTTAGGTGAGAGTTGAAAATAACCCAAAAAAAAGGATTTAAAACTCCTTAGGCCTAAGCAGACAGAACCTGAGTTTTGACTTTGAGGTTTCAATGGGCAAAGAAGACAAATGCAAATCAAACATACTACACGAAAAGAAAGAGGTTTCAATGGATTAGAGAAAGGAAAACGCCATTGTTTCAAAGGTGTTAGGTGCTTCACTTACTTTGACTCGCCTCGTTGGGAAAAACAAAAGCGGTTGAACTTATCAAAATTTTGACTAACCACAGCTAAATTGGAACATTCTATGGTATGTGCTTATATTTTATATATATATATATCAGACCTTTTTCAGCAAAAGAGAGTAGGTGGTGTATTAAGAATGATAAACAAAAGATTGGATCCAGATTTCCTTGCCAATGCTGAATGTTAGAATCTAAAATATGTTTTAAAAAAACTGATTTGAGTTTATTATAACAAAGTTGCAATGACTTAAAACGATTCAACTAGTTTAATAATAATATTTTGAAATGGTCAATTTTTTTGGCTCTATTATTAATTTTTCAGTTTGATTTAGTTTAATAATTTTTGTTGTTAAAAGTTTATCACTTTATTAATTAATCGGTTTTTATAAATTAAAATAAACCGATTAATTTTTATTTAACAGTCTGTTTTTTAATTAAACTTTAAAAATTTTTATAACTAAAGATAGTCTTCTTCAATTATTTTTCAAAATTTTTAATTTTATTCAATTTGTAACCGACTTTATGATACTTTTAGGGATGACAAAAAATTAGTTTCAAACCAAACTGGTTCAGACAATTCGGACAAAGGTAAAAATTTCATGATCCTAAGCTGATTTGAAACTATTTTTTTATCAAGCTGACTCGGAACCGAACCGGATTGGAAAACATCCAACCTAATTCGGAACTTGATTGTCTGATTTTAACTAATAGCAAAAGGCCATTAAATTGCACCATCTTCTTCCCATCTCTTTTTCTCTGCAAAACCAATAAAAAAACTATAACAAAGAAAACTAAATTATGTTTGTCTAATTGAAGTTCAAACCAAACAAATAGTAAGTCTACAACCAAATTCAAAAAAACAAAAATACAACCACTAAATTCGAAGTCTCCAACAAAATTGTAGCAAGAAGCTACAAAGACACAAACTACTTCTGTTTTTCTGTTGTAGTTTTTAGTTTTTTAGTTTTTGTTTTTCTTTCAAATAAAAACAAAACCTATTTGGTTGTCAATGTTAATGTAGCTATATTTTTATCACTGATAATAATTAAATATTAGATAAACTTAAAGATAAAATTATTTTTAATTAAATATATTTATTTAATCTCTTATATAATATTTATTAACAAACTATTAATAAAATTATGTTA
>JAOQMS010000090.1:22251-46093 GCA_027563885.1 Erythroxylum longipes | reverse complement strand
AAAGCTAAGCTAGGTTTTGATTTTTCTTAGTCTTAAAGAGTGAGTTTGAGGTTGCTCAAGAAGGGAAAAAGAAAGAGAAAGGGAAGAGCTTCCATTAGAGCCAAGAAAATCATTGTTTGGTGAAGATTCAAGGTAAGTTGCTGTTTAATCTTTTGGATTTTTGGAAGAGTTTTGGTTCAAAGAGCTTAGGAAATGCATGGGTATAAGTATTCTAGGAATAATTTCATGCATAGGTTTCTTTGGGTTTTCCAATTGGAATGCATTTTGAATGGAATTTTGTTAATGTTGAAGGGAGGCAAGAGAGGCAAGAGGAGCTAGAGAAGGGACATCCTTGACCAAGTTTTCAAACAAGGAAATTAAGGTGGGTGACATTTTTATAGTTGAGTTAATAAGCTCTTAAAGTTTCTTTCAAATAAATGAAATTAAATGATTTCCAACTACCTTGAAAATGTGCATTTATTGTTCTTTAAAATGGTTTGAGAATGTGCCATATGTTTTTGTATATAAATTTTGAGTGATATGGGAATGATTTCAAATTGCTCCATAATTGTTGTATTTGTGGCTTTTGGATGATTTGAGAAATGGTTATATGATTGGTATGGGGTTTTGGTTGATGAAGTGTGAAATGATGATGGAATTGCATATGAAATAGTTCGTGTTCATGAAAAATAAGTTTTTTTTTCAAAATGTGCCATTTGGGCAACTGGTTTACAATTCATGAATTACATGTTATGTGGGTTTGGTGTAATCCATTCAAGAATGTCAAGTGCACATTGACCAAGTTAAAGGCTTCTCCTGCTTGCCCGCTAGTGGCACAGAGCTCCTTTATGGACTCACTCAAGTTTACGACTACACAGGATCATTATATGGAATTGTGTAGTTCGTCATGTTCATGGACTTACCTAAACCATGATGATGTGCTTATATGTTTACATGTGTTGACAAGTTTGAAAAATGCTTGACTTATATGAGTTGTGAATTGGTTTGACAAGTTGAGAATTTGAGAAATATATGTTTTATGGATTTTCATAAAAATTTGCTATGATTATGAGAGTTTTCAATGGTTTTTGCTTATTACCGGTTATAAGATTATTACCCATGAGCTTTAAGCTCACCCTTTCCTTCCCATGTTCAGGGGATGAACAAGATATCGAGTGATCGAGTCAAGAGTCAAGGCATCACTCCAGTTTGCATGTTTTGTTTTTGAAGTTACATTATGTAAAACAGTGCTTCAGTCGCATTTTGGGCGATTCTAGTTTTTTTTTGTAAACTTTGTATTTCGCATTATGATGTAAGGGGGCTCGAAATTCCCACTAAATCATTGTAAAAACTCTTATATTTTGAATTTAATGAAGTATGTTTGTGTTTTGCCGATGATATGTCAAATTTGTTCGATGCATTTTTCAAGTTTTCCATAAGGGTAAGAATTTGTGTTATGGCTTCGAGGGAAATATTGTATCGATCTAGGTCGATTTAGACAAAGTTGTCTTCTTTAAAATTGTAGATTATTTTTCTATATTTCCAATGATATATATTATGAAATTTTTTAAATTTGGAGTTGAGAGATATGATTACTTGAAGTTTGGGATGTTGCATAGGATGGACTTTCGGGACAGCTACAATATTATAAACTTTTGACCCATTTAAAGTCAAATTATGTTTTTTAGGTCTTGATGCAAGTTGTAGATATAGAAATATTCTTTAAAATGGTCTTCAAACGATATTAATTTGATGCTTTTAGTGAAAGTTATGCCCTTTTTACAAGACAGGTCGGAGGAAGAAAAGAGAGAAGAGGAAACTCGCGATTGCGACATTGCGGGCGGGCACGACCCGCAGGTCCTTTCCTCCACCCTGAACATGTTTCACTCTTTTGATCATAACTTTGTCGTCAGACCTCCAAATGACCTGATTTTTGAAGCATTGGATTCTTAACACATTAATTTATCTCTTATTATCTCTTAAAACAATTTCTATATTTTTCTTTTAATTTAAAAAAGATTGATTGAATCAAAGTGAGGGGATTAGTTGGAAGAGTGTGAGTTGGATATTTTTACTAACATGCTTCAGTATTTTGATGATACCTTAATTATTAGAGCTCAAAATGAGATTATTTTTATTTATAAATAATCTGGAGACATATAGCTACAAATTATCTGAAGGAATCGAATTTTAATTTAGTCTCTAAGACATTCAATTTCTAGAGTGAAGTTGGGCGTAGTGTATTGTTTTAGAGCAAAATCAGTCCGAAAATGTTTGGGATATAACTTTCCTATTTTTGAACCAAATTGAATGATTTTGGTGTCATTAGAGACTTAAGACAATGGGGAACAAATGTTCTGAAGAAGTCCAGTTGAATTTCCAATTTAAGTCTTTCTAAAAATCTGTTCGAAAATAGGAAAAGTGAGTTCTTTTTTATGTTTGTCTGGTGTGGGCACACCACCCTTATGGGATGCATGTCCAGATGTCACTTAGGATGTTGTGCATGTGACTCGCAAGGGTGGGGTCCCAACACCTTTTCCTTGCACATTCAGACTTTAAATATAATCCAATTTTATCTCCTAAGTCTCCTTTTGCCAGCTCATGTCCATACAAGTCATGTCCCAAGTTTCCTTGAGGTGGATCACACCATGTATGCTTCTGTTCTTATCTTCAAAATGCCCATAGTTCTCCATCATTCCCTCCCTCCTTGAAAGGATTCGTCCTCGAATCTACAGCATCAAGGAGGGATAAGTCAAATACATTGAATGTAGCAATAACATTACCATAGGAGCTAGGCAAATCAATTTTATAAGCATTATTATTAATCCTTTCTAAAACTTAAAAGAGGCCATCTCCTCTTATCTGTAGCTTAGATTTCCTTTGTTTTGGAAACTTCTACTTTCTCAAGTGCGCCCAAACCTAGTCACTGGGTTCAAATACAACATTGATCAATTTTCTTTCAAGGTGTTAAAAGTAACCTCTTGTGGATTACCCTATTTAAAAATCAAATTCTTTTTACCAATTCATTCAAAGGGTAGCAATATTAGAGAAATCGTTCACAAATCTCCTATAGAAGCTTGCCAAGGCATGGAAGCTTTGAATTTCATTTGCATTCTTGGGAGTTGGGAATTCTTTAATTTCCTTCACTTTCTCTTCATCAACTTTAAGTCCTTCAACACCTATAACAAAACCAAGAAACACAACAATATCCATACAAAAGGAACATTTTTCTAAATTGGCATAAAGCTTATTCTCTCTTAAAAGTCCAAACACATAATGCAAGTGTTTCACATGATCATCTAAAATCCTAGAATACACTAGAATTTCATTAAAATAAACAACTACATACTTTCCAACAAAAGGGTGAAACACATGATTCATCAAACTTATGAAAGTACTAGGTGCATTAGTCAAGCTAAAAGGTATAACTAACCACTCATATAACCCAAACTTAGTTTTGAAAGCAATTTTCCACTCATCACCCTTTCTCATGTTAATTTGATAGTACCCACTTCTAAGATCAATTTTAGAAAATATACAAGAACCATCCAACTCATCAAGCATATCATCTAAATAAGGGATAGGGTAACGATATTTCATCAAGATTTTATTAATGGCTCTACAATTAACACACATTCTCTATTTTCCATCTTTCTTAGGATCAAGTATAATTGGCACAACACATGGGCTCAAGCTTTCTCTTACAAAGACCTTTTTCATAAGCTCTTAAGCTTGTCTTTGGATCTCCTTAGTTTCTTTTGGATTGGCTCTATATGCAGACCTATTCAAAATTGAAGCTTCAGGAAGGAAGTCTATATAGTACTCATCAATGCCTCTTAAAGGGAGCAATCTATTAGGAATCTACTTCGGAAATAAGTCATTGAAGTCTTACAACAAAGACAAAACACTAGATGGCAAAGATGGATTAAGCTCATTAATAGCTAAGAAAATATCTTTATATAAAAGTATATAAGAATGTTCACATTTTAAAGCTCTCTTGATCTCACTTTTTCTAGAAAATAAAGTCACTCTCTTTTCTTCATTTTCCCACTCGTTTTATTTTCTCCCATTCTTTCTTTTCTTTTGCTCTCAATTTGCATTCTTTCTCCTCACTTAATCCTCGTAAGCTTGAATGGGCCTAAGACGTTTCAGCATAATATTTTTACTATGGAAAGGAAAAGAATAGCACCATTTTAGATCTTTAATTGCTTTTCTTCCATGATGGCCTTATGCAACAACTCATCCATATCAAGGAAATTTTGCAGCTCTACAATGGAAGCAATTCAAGGCACAAATCATCAAGAAATATTGTCATGGTATCTTCCATATCCTCCTTAACATTGCCCTTAATCATGATGATTTCTATCTTTTGGTGGTACTCTTCAACACTCAGGGATCCTTGACTTAATCTTTGCAACTGCTTGAGCAAGTCTCGATAGTAATGACTTGGGACAAAGCACTTTCTTATGATGGCTTTCATTTCTTGCAATGTGTGGATTGGTCTTTCAAGATTCCACCTTCTAACTACCTGCTATTGATCTTACCAAATACTAACATAATCCAAAAACTCAATAGCAGTAAGTTTTATCTTTTTCTCTTCACTATATGTGTGACACTCATTTAAAAAATACGTGTTCTATTTCCTCTCCCACTCTAAATACAATTTAGGATCATTTTCCCTTGAAAAGAAAGGATTTTCATTTTTATGTTTTCAAGAGCATATCTGCCTCTCCTAGTGTTGGGGCCTTCATCCTTGGATTGTACATATTCATCTTCTTCATAAAACGTCCTTCTAGGACCTTTGGAGTTTGATGTGGATCGGATGTTATCCAACCTAGCATTCAACCTTCGGAATTGATTTTGCACAACCTTCATGAAGACTTTGAGATCTTGTTCATGTGATTCATCTTTTTAAGACATGTTTATGAACTACAAAATGTTGGTGAAAAAAAAACAATATGGACCTCACCACTCAACCTCATGTGTATACATTCAACAGATGCCAAACAACTCATGTATCACAAAAAGTTGGCTTTTTCTATAATGCAAACACTTTTGCCTTTTACCACTCAACTTGCTTTCTATAGTATCCTTATTCGAAACAAGATGCAAGCAAATAAAAGTAATCAAACCAAGTGGTAGCCAAGACTAGAATCCTAAAATAAAATTCTCAAAGAATCAAAAGGGGAAATAGGGTTTGGAAAATAAAGAAGAAGAAATAAAGGAGACGAATATGCAAAGGGAAGGGGACTTGAAGGGAAAGGAGGGCTCAACTACTCTGAAACCAAGAAAAAAAGGATGTTAGCACTAAGAGTATTAGGAAAGAAAAATGAGGGAAAGTGGAGAAACATGGAAACTAAGTAAAGGAATGATAGTATAAGGAAGTGATTATCTCAAGGAAGTTATAAACTTGAAGCTAAAGAAAGATGAATGAGGCAAGAAATAAAATAGCAAACTAAAGTCAAAATAGGAAAGTAATTAAAATTATAAAGTGAAGCAATTAGGAAAATAAGCAAGTTCCAAGCAATACAAAATAAGAAAGTACTTGCAATTCAAGTTCAAACAATAGGAAAGAAGTTATCTTTACTTGATTGTAATAAGGAACGTAGCAAACTTGGACTTCAATTCTCTAGAAATTGCATCACACACTCTGATTATTTTTTTTGTTTTGTTTTTTTTCTTTCTTTTTCTTTGGACTTCTACTTCTTGTCTTTTTTTTCTCTAGATAATTTGAAGTATACACGAATAAATATGGAAACAAAAAAATGCAAAGCAGTTTTCAGAAGCTAGATGCCCTCAAATTTCAACTTAGTATAACTTGCTTTATAAAACTCGAATTGGAATGATTCTTAAAAAAGAAGAAAGAAGATATTCTAAACTTTAAGAAACACCTATTAATTAGCCAAAAACTCAAACAAAAATTGAACGAGACAATGGATGAAAAATGGACAGAGAAGAAGAATGAAAATAAACAACACAAAAGGATAGCAATTTAAAATCTAGCAACCAAAGCTTTGATACCAAATGATGCAAGACTCAATAGGAACTTATTCTAGAGAACCTGCGAAAAGATGGAGATATGCTTAGGAACGGCTAGAATCAAAAACACATACGGAAGCAAAAGAAACAAAATTAAAAAGATAGAAATAGAATACAAAGAGAACAGGGGGTTAGAGGAATGTTGGTCAATGGAAAGAACCCAAAAAGAACTTGTCTCTTAGAACCCTAGCCTTGGGACACCACAAAGGAAGATGACGCCTTTAATAAGTCAAGTATTCTCGAAGAATACAAAGAAAGCAAAAATGCTCTAAATAATACTCAATATTATTTCTGAATCAATCTCCCCTCAAAGTATATAGAGGGTGCCTATTTAATAGGAAAAACTTTCTAAATTAATGTCCTAAGGTTGAAAATAAATAAAAGGAAACAAATCAACACCTAAAATAAAAAGAAACAAAATAAAGTTAGAAAGGTTTTGACTGGATGACCTTATTTCAAAGAAAATAAAACGGAAACTAATTAAAACATGACCTGAATATATTGGACCTTATGGAGCACGTCCTTCTCCTTATTTTTAAGTGGCACATGGTTGTCACATGGTATTTTACGTGAGTTCTTCCAATTGGACTCAATGTGGGCCTTTGGACACTTCATGTTGGGCTTCAAGGAGTAAGACAATGCATCTTGGACCTTTATGAGATGCAATCCGACTCAACAACATGGACCCTATCTCTTGAAGGTCTTGGATCAAACAATTCAATGTTTGATTCATTGCTTTGGCCCTAGCTCTTTTCATTGGGCCTCTAACATCTTGTAATGGATCTTTAGGAACATTAGAATTGAATGTTGGGCCCTTGATATGGGAATTTCGTTCAGCCCCTTGCCTTGCACATTCAGACTTCAAATTTGATCCAATTTTAGCTCCTAAGCCTCTTTTTGCTAGCTCATGTCCATGCAAGTTATGTCCCAAGTTTCCTTGAGGCACTTATTTTGCAAAGTAAAAATAATGAACATGTGAACATTGTGAAAATCTGTTCCATACTTATTGTTTAAAAGCGAAATAGTTATGTAATGTGATTGTTGATAATGGAAGTTGTACAAATGTTGCTAGTATTTTACTTACGGAGAAACTAAAATTACCTACTATTAAACATGATGGAGAACCATTGGCATGTGAAAGACAAGAAGAGAAGCATACATGGTGTGATCCAGCTTAAGGAAGCTTGGGACATGACTTGCATGGACATGAGCTAGCAAAAGGACGCTTAGGAGATGAAAATTGGATTAGATTTAAAGTATGAATGTATAGGGCAAGGGCCTGAACGAGATTCCCATATCAAAGGCCCAACATTCAAGTCTAATGTTCCTAAAGATCCATTACAAGATGTTGGATGCCCAATGATAAGAGCTAGGGCCAAAGCAATGAAGCAAGCATTGAATTGTTTGATCTAAGACCTTCAAGAGATAGAGCTCATATTGTTGAGTCAGATTGAATCTCAGAAAGGTCTAAGAGGCATTATCTTACTCCTCGAAGCCCAACATAAAGTGTCTAATGGCCCATATTGAGCCCAATTGGAAGAACTCATGTAAATACAATTTGACAACCATGTGCCACTTAAAAATAAGGAGAAGGACGTGCTCCATAAGGCCCATTATGTTCAGATCATGTTTTAATTAGTTTCCCTTTTCTTTTCCTTAAAATAAGGTTATCTAGTTAAAACCTTTTGTAAGTTTATTTTGTTTCCTTTTATTTTAGTGGTTGATTTGTTTCCTTTTATTTAGTTGCCACCTTTGGACATTAATTTAGAAAGTTTTTCCTATACACCTTTTATGTACTTTGAGGAGATTGATTCAGAAATAATATTGTGTATCATTCATAGTATTTTTGCTTTCTTTTTATTCTTTGAGAATACTTGACTTATCAAAGGTGTGGTCTTCCTTTGTGGTGTCCCAAGGATAGGATGCTAAGAGACAAGTTCTCTTTGGGTTCTTTCTATTGACCAACATTCCTCTAACCACCTTTTCTCTTTTTGTTCTGTTTCTATCTTTTCAATTTTGTTTCTTGTAATTTTGTGCGTTTGTTTGATTCTAGTCGTTCCCCGACATAACTCCATCTTATTGAAGGTTCTCTAGAACAAGTTCCTATTAGGTCTCGCATCATTTGGTATCAGAGCTTTGGTTGCTAGGTTTTAAATTGATATCCTTTTGTGTTGTTTATTTTCGTTCTCCCTCTTTGTCTATTTTTCATCCATTGTTTCGTTCACTATTTGTTTGTTTTTTTGGCTGATTAATAGGTGTTTCTTAAGGTTTAAAATCTATTCTTTCTCCTTGTTTTGGAATCATTCCAATCCGATCTTTTTAGAGCAAGTTACACTAAGTTTGAATTTGAGAGTGTGCAACTTCTAAAAACTACGTGGAATTTTTTTTGTTTCCATATTTATTCGTGTGAACAAAAAAAAAGATAAGAAGAAGAAGTCCAAAAAATAACAAAAAATAAGAAAAGCAAAGAAAAACAAAAAAACAATCAGTGTCTGTTGCAATTTCTAGAGAAGTGGAGTCCAAGTTTGTTACTTTCCTAATTGGAATCAAGTAAAGATAACATCTTTCCTATTGCTTGAACTTTAATTGCAAGTACTTTCCTATTTTGTATTGCTTGGAACTTGCTTACTTTCCTATTTGCTTCACTTTTTTATTTCAATTGCTTTCCTGTTTTGCCTTTAGTTTCTTATTTTATTTCTTGCTCATTCATCATTCTTTAGCTTCAAGTTTGTAACTTTCCATGATGTAATCACTTCTTTAATTCATTCCTTATACTATTTTTCCTTTACTTGGTTTCCAAGTTTCTCTATTTTGCCATCATTTTTCTTTCCTAATACTCTTAGTGCTAACTTCCTTTTTTTAATCTTATTTTTAGAGTTGCTGAGTCCTCCTTTCCCTTCAATTCCCCTTGCCTTCTATTCCCCTTCCCTTTTGCATATTCGTCTCCTTTACTTCTTTATTTTCGACACCCTATTTCCCCTTTCGATTCTTTGAGAATTTTATTTTAGGATTTTAGTATTGGTTGCCACTTGGTTTGATTGCTTTTATTTGATTGTGTCTTATTTCGAATAAGGATACTATAGAAAGCAAGTTGAGTGGTAAAAGGCAAGAGTGTTTGCATTATAGAGAAAGCAAATTTTTTTGTGATACACGAGTTGTTTAGCATCTGTTCAGTATATACAGGTGAGGTTAAGTGGTGAGGTCCATATTGTTTTTTGTTCATTAATATTTTGCAGTTCATAAACATGTCTCAAGAAGATGAATCACATGAATAAGATCTCAAAGTCTTTATGAAGGTTGTGCATGATCGATTCTGGAGGTTGAATGCTAGGTTGGATGACATCCAATCCACATCAAACTATAAAGGTCCTCGAAGGACTTTTCATGAAGAAGATGAAGATGTGCAATCCTATGATGAAAGCCACCAACACTAGGAGAGGTAGACATGCCCTTAAAAACATAAAAACAAAAATCCCTTATTTTAAAGGAAAAAATGATCCTAAATTGTATTTAGAGTGGGAGAGGAAAATACAACATGTATTTGAGTGTCATACATATAGTTAAGAGAAAAAGATAAAACTTGTTGTTGTTGAATTTTTTGATTATGCTAGTATTTGGTGGGATCAATTGCAGATAGTTAGAAGGCAAAATCTTGGAAGACCAATCTGCAGATGGAAAAATATGAAGTCCATCATGAGAAAGTGCTTTATCCTAAGTCATTACCATCGAGACTTGTTCAAGCAGCTACAAAGATTGAGGCAAGGATCCATGAGTGTTGAAGAGTACCACTAAGAGATGGAGATCATCATGGTTAGGGCCAATGTTAAGGAGGATATGGAAGCTACCATGAGAAGAATTCTTGATGGTTTGTGCCCTGAAATTGCTTCCATTGCAGAGCTACAAAATTCCTTAACATGGATGAGTTGTTGCATAAGGCCATCATGGTAAAAAAGCAATTAAAGATCCAAAATGGTTTTAGGTTGAGTTCCTGGAAGAAAAGCTTGAAGGAGTCCAAAAATTTCTTCAAATCTAAGGGAGACATTAAGCCAAAGAAGGAAAGTAAGCCTAAATTCTCGACTCTAAATCCTAAGGGTAAAAATAACTCTAAACCCTCTTCTTCTTCTACTCCTTATAAAGTTAACTGTTTAAATGTCAAGGTTTTGGTCATATTGCTTCTCAATGCCCTAACATAAGAACTATGATTCTGCTTAAGAATGGTGATGTTGCTAGTGAAAGTATTTACAGTGATGATTTTGATGATGTGCCTTCATTGACAGATGCTTCCAATGTTGATTGTGATGCTGAGGTTGGTGAAGCCCTTATGGGTAGGCGTACTCGTAATATCCAACTAAAAGAAGATCTTAAAGAAGAGCAATGTGGGCACATCTTTCTTACAAGGTGTCTCATTAATGGTAAAGTTTGTAGCATGATCATAAATGGTGGAAGCTGTGCCAATTTTGCTAGCACTTTACTTATGACAAGATTAAATTACCTATTTTGAAACATCCTAGACCATATAAATTGCAATGGCTTAATGATTGTGGTGAGGTGAAAGTCGCCAAACAAGTGATGGTTGCATTTTCTATTGGCAAGTATCATGATGAGATTTTATGTGATGTTGCACCTATTTATGCTGGACATGTCTTGCTTGGTAGGCCATGGCAATTTGATAGAAAAGTTAGGCATGATGGATACAAAAATTGCTATTCTCCTTTCCATGGTAAAATATTATGCTGAAACCTCTTAGGCCCATTCAAGCTTATGAGGATCAAGTGAGGAATGAGAAAGAATGAAAATTGATAGCAAAATAAAAGAAAGAGAGAGAGGTCGAAAAGAAAGAAAAAGAGAGAGAAAACAAAATGAGTGGAAAAAATGAAGAAAAGAGAGTGAATTTATTTGCTAGAAAAATCGAGATCAAGAGATCTTTAAAATGTGAAGAATCGTATATACTTTTATATAAAGAGGTTTTCTTAACTGTTAATGAGTTTGATCCATCTTTGTCGTCATGTGAAACACTTGCATGATGTGTTTAGAATTTTAAGAGAGAATAAGCTTTATGCCAATTTAGAAAAATGTTCCTGCATGGATACTATTGTGTTTCTTGGTTTTATTGTTGGTGCTAAAGGACTTCAAGTTGATGAAGAGAAAGTAAAGGCAATAAGAGAATGGACAACTCCTAAGAATGTGAATGAATTTCGAATCTTCTAGGGGTTGGCAATCTTCTATAGGAGATTTATGAAGGACTTCTCTACTATGGCTGCCCCTTTGAATGAATTGGTAAAAAAGAATGTGATGTTTAAATGGGGTGATTCATAAGAGGTTGTTTTTACCACCTTGAAAGAAAAATTAACCAATGCTCCTCTTCTTATTCTCCCCGATTTTTCTAAAGTTTTTGAGGTTGAATGTGATGCTTCTGGAATAGGCATTGGTGCTGTTTTAATGTAGGATTCTAAACCTGTTGCTTATAAAAACTAAGTGGTGCATCTTTAAATTACTCCATTTATGATAAAGAGTTGCATGCTTTCAAAAGGTCTTTAGAGACTTGGCAATATTACTTGCCAAAATAATTTATCATTCATTATGATCATGAAAGTTTGAAATTTCTAAAGTCCCAAGGTAAATTCAACAAGAGACATGCTAGGTGGATAGAATTTATTGAAAGTTTTTGTTATGTTATTAAACATAAACAAGGGAAAGAAAACATTATGGCTGATGCTCTTTTTGGGAAATACTCTCTTCTTACCTCTATGCATGCTAGATTACTTGGTTTTGAGATGTTGAAAGGCATGTCTGAATCTGATTGTGACTTTGCGAAAATTTGGAAATCTTGTGAAAAATATGGTATTGATAATTTCTATAGATTTGATGGATTTCTGTTTAAAAAAGATAAACTTTGCATTCCATCATGCCTAGAGAGACACATGGTGGTTGATTGATAGGTCACTTTAGTGTTAAGAAAACTTTAGCTGTTTTGCATGAACATTTTTATTGGCCTAACTTAAGAAAGGATGTTGTTTTTTTGTGCTAAATGTATTACTTATAGGCATGCAAAATATAAGGTTCAATCACATGGTTTAATTCCCCCTTACTAGCCCCCTCTCATCTTTTAGTTGATATATCTATGTACTTTGTGTTTGGATTGCCTAGATCATCTAATGGAAAGGATAACATCTTTATGGTGGTTGATTGATTTAGCAAGATGGCTCACTTTATTATTTTTCCTAAAACCAATGATGCTATTCATGTTACTAACTTGTTTTTTGAATAGGTCGTAAGATTGCATAGGTTGCCAAAGACTATTGTGAGTGATAAAGATGTGAAATTTCGTAGTGACTTTTAAAGAACTCTATGGAATAAAATTGGCATTAAACTCTTGTTTTCTACTATTGCACATCCTCAAACGAATCATCAAACTGAAGTGCTAAATAGAACTTTGACTACATTGTTGCATTTGATCATCCAAAGAACTTAAAGAATTGGGAAAAGTGTCTCCCACACATTGAGTTTGATTGTAATCACGCTATTCAATCTTCTACTCAATCTCCTTTAAAGATTGTTTATAAATTTAATCCTCTGATTCCTTTAGAAATTCTTATGTTGCCTTCTAATGAGTTTACTAACCTTGATGGTGTGAAAAATGCTAAATTTGTGCAAGAGTTGCATGCTAAAGTTACAGTGGACATTGAGAGGAGAAATGAACAATATGCAAAGTAATCCAATAAAGGTCGAAAGCGTGTTGTATTTGAGCCCAGTGATTGGGTTTGGGTGCATTTAAGGAAGTAGAGGTTTCCAGAACAAAGGAAATCTAAGCTACAACTAAGAAGAGATGGCCCCTTTCAAGTTTTATAAAGGATTAATGATAATGCTTGTAAAATTGATTTACTTAGCTCCTATGGTAATGTTAGTGCTACATTTAATGTATCTGACTTATTTGCAGATTCGAGGATGAATCCTTTTAAGAAGGGAGGGAATACTGGAGAACATGGGCATGTGAAAGACAAGAAGAGAAGCATAAATGGTGTGATTCGCTTCAAGGAAGCTTGGGACATGATTTGCATTCTAGAAAAAGGAGGCTTAAGAGATAAAATTGGATCAGATTTGAAGTATGAATGTGTAAGGCAAGGGGCTGAACGAAATTCCTATATCAAAGGCCTAACATTTAGGTTTGACGTTCCTAAAGATCTATTACAAGATGTTAGAGGCTCACTGATAAGAGCTATGGACAAAGCGATGAAGCAAGCATTGAATTGTTTGATCTAAGACCTTCAAGAGATAGAGCACATCTTGTTAAGTCAGATTGCATCTCATAAAGGTCCAAGAGGCATTGTCTTACTCCTCGAAGTCCAACACGAAGTGTCTAAAGGCCCACATTGAGTACAATTGGAAGAACTCATGTAAAATACTATGTGACAACTGTGTGCCACTTAAAAATAAGGAGAAGGACGTGCTCCATAAGGTCCAATATGTTCAGATCATGTTTAATTACTTTCCTTTTTGTTTTTCTTGAAATAAGGTCATCTAGTCAAAACCTTTTTTAAGTTTATCTTGTTTCCTTTTATTTTAGGGGTTGATTTGTTTCCTTCTATTTAGTTTCTGCCTTAGGACATTAATTTAGAAAGTTTTTCCTATAAATAGGCACCTTCTATGTACTTTAGGAGATTGATTCAGAAATAATATTGAGTATTATTCAAATCATTTTTGCTTTCTTTATATTCTTTAAGAATACTTGACTTATCAAAGGTGTGGTCTTCCTTTGTGGTGTCCTAAGGCTAGGTTCTAAGAGACATGTTCTCTTTGGATTCTTTCCATTGACTAACATTCCTCTAACCCCTTTTTCTCTTTGTGTCTTATTTTTATCTTTTCAATTTAGTTTCTTGCGATTACGTGTCTTTATTTGATTCTATCCATTCCCAGGCATAGCCCCATCTTGTTAAAGGTTCTCTAGGACAAGTTCCTATTAGGTCTCATATCAAAACATCCAAAACTATACAAATTACAATGGTTAGATAGTGTTGTTGTGAAGGTTAATCGACAAGTATTAGTTTCTTTCTCCATTGGTAGATATAAGAATGAGGTGTGGTGTGATGTGGTACCTATGTATGTTACGCATATGGTGTTAGGAAGACTATCACAATATGATAGGAAGGTGATTCATATGGGTTCAAGAATCGTTACTTTTTTATAATGGATGGAAAAAAGTTTCAACTCGGACCTTTATCACCAATGGCAATTTTTAAAGACCAAATGAGCATAAAAAAACAATATGAAGGGCTTACATCTTCATTAACTGAAAATTTAGGGAGGGAACAAGAAAGAGAAAAAAGAAAATGGTGTGTTAAGTGATAAAAATAAGAGAAATGGGAAACAAGAGGAGAGAGAAAACAAGGAAGAATTGAATGGAAGAAAGGTTAGTGTTGATGCAAAAATGAGTGATTTGAAGAAAGCACTAACCCTTAGCCTTTTCTTGTACTTATGTACAAGGATGTTTAGATTGTTTCTAACAAAATTAACAAGAGTTTTCTTAGTTTTATTGTTGATTTTTTGTAGGAAAATGATGATTTCTTTCCTGAAGAAATTCCTAATGGTTTGCCACCAATTAGAGGAATTGAACACCAAATTGATTTTATTTTAGGAGCAAGCATACCAAATAAACAAGCAAATAGATGTTATCTTAAAGAGACCAAGGAAATCCAAAAGCAAGTGAGCTTATGGAAAAAGGATATGTTTGTGAAAACTTGAGTCTATATGCGGTTCCTATTTTGCTAGTACCTAAGAAGGATGGTTTTTGGAGAATGTGTGTTAATTTTCAAGCCATAAATAAATCGTGGTCAAGTATAGACATCCTATCCCAAGGCTAGATGATATGTTGGTGAATTATACGATTCATGTGTGTTTTAAACGATTGACTTAAAATATGGATATCATCAAATAAGAATGCGTTAAGGTGATGAATGGAAAACTACTTTTAAAACTAAACATGGCTTGTATGAGTGGTTGGTGATGCCTTTTGGATTAACTAATGCACCTAGTACATTCATGAGTAATGGCCATGTTTTACATGCTTTTAATGGTAAATTTTTTGTCGTTTATTTTGATAATATACTTTTTATAGCAAGAATTTGGATGAGCCTATAACATATTTGAAGGTTATTTTTGATGCACTTAGAAAGGAAAAGTTATATGTTAAATTAAAGAAATGCACTTTTTGCAGTAATGAACCTACATTTCTTGCTTATGTTGTGAATGATAAAGGAATACATGTAGATTAAGAGAAAGTAAAAGTAATAAGGTAATGCCCAAAACCTACTTGTGCTAGTGATGTGAGAAGTTTTTATGGTCTTGCTAGATTTTGTAGAAGATTCATTAAGGATTTCTTTACAATTGTTGTTCCATTAATTGAATGCAAGAAAAACTTAGTTCAACACCTTTGCTTGCTTTTCCTATCTTTGCTAAAACTTTTAAGATTGAGTGTGACACAAGTGGAATAGGTATTGGTGGAGTCTTAATACAAGAGGGTAGACCAATTGTGTTCTTTAATGAGAAGCAAAGTGGAGAAAGTCTTAACTACTCGACATATGATAAGGACTTTTATGCCTTGGTGAGAATGTTAGAGACATGGCAGCACTATCATTGGTATAAGGAATTCACCATACACACAAATCATGAGTCCTTGAAACATTTCAAAAGACAAGGAAAGTTAAGTAATAGGCATGCAAAAAGGGTAGAGTTTATTGAATCCTTTCCATGCATCGTCAAGTACAAACATGGTAAGGAAAATGTGGTTGCTAATGTTCTTTCTAGAAGCTATACTCTAATTTCTAATCTTGATGCAAAATTATTAGGTTTTCAGTAAATTAAAGATTTGTATAATTCTGACCTTGTTTTTGCTAATATTTGTGGGGCATGTGAGAAAGGGGGTTTTGGCAAGTTCTTTAGGCATGATGGTTTATTTTAAAAGAAACCAAGTTATGTGTTCCCCAATGTTTAAAGAGAGAATTGCTTATGAGAGAGGCACATAATGGCATGTTAATAGGGCATTTTGGAATTAAGAAGACTTTAGATGTGTTAAATGATTATTTCTTCTTGCCACAAATGAAAAGAGATGTTAAAAGAATATGTGAGAAATGCATTACTTGGAAACAAGCTAAATATAAAGTAATGACTCGTGGGCTGTATACTCCTCTTCCTATTCCTAAAGAGCCTTGGGTTATCAATGGACTTTCTTAGGTCTACATTGAAAAAAAAAGGGAAAAGATTATATTTTTTGTTTTTAATAGGTTTAGCAAGATGGCAAATTTCATTCCTTGTCATAAAACAAATGATGTCACACATGTTGCGAGGCTGTTCTCCCAAGAAATCTTGAGATTACATGGCATTCTAATGACAATTATGAGGGATAGAAATGTGAAGTTTCTTAGCCACTTTTGGAAAATACTTTGGACCAAGTAGGGTACAAGGCTATTGTATTAAAAAACTTGTCATCCAAAAACAGATAGGTAAACATAAGTGGTAAATAGAATCTATCCACACTTTTGAGAGCCATATTTCAAAGAAACTTGAAGAATTGGAAGGAGTGTTTGCCACACGTGGAATTTGCTTACAACATAGTGTACTTGCTACAACTGACCATTCTCCATTTAAGGTTGTGTACGAGTTCAATCTATTAACTCCTATGGATCTGCTGCCTTTACTGATTAATAAAGCTAATTCAGATGGCAAATAAAAGGTTGAGTTTGTCAAATCCTTGCATGAAAAGCTGCATGCATAAATATAAAATAGAACTCTTCAATATAAAAAGCAACACACCAAGAACCATAAGAAGATTGTATTTGAACCTGGTGATTGGGTTTGGGTAAACTTGAGGGAAGAGAGATTTCCTAGCCAAAGAAAGTCAAAATTGATACTAAAAGGGGATAGTCCATTTGAAGTTCTTCAAAGAATCAATGACAATGTATACAAGTTAGATTTACCAAGTTAGTATGGCAATCTAAGTACCACTTTCAATGTTTCTAATTTAACTTTGTTTGATGAAAATATTGAACGTGATGATTCAAGGAAGAATCCTTTTGAGGGAAAAGGGGGATGATATGAATCAACAAGAAGGAAGATACTTTAACTATTTATGGAGGGCTAATGACAAGAGTGAAAGCTAAAAGGATGAAAGAAATATTAACTTGCTTACTTGAAAGCATTTGGAAGGAACAAGCTCACCTATATTCTGTCAAGGCTCTATGTATGTAAGAAGAGCTTAAAATTATTAACATGAGTTAAACATGCTCAAATCATAACGAAAGATCTAACCCACATTATTTGAATCAATCTGGCTCGTTAAAGAATAAAATCTCAATCATCCTTTATTATGTATGTTTAGATCTTAGGTTGTTATTTTTAACTTTAGTAAGTTGGGCTTGGTTTATTTTATTTGTCAATTCAGCATGCTAGAATTACGATTTTGATTTTGTTAAGTGTGAATTTTATTGTCTCTTAATTAGAATAAGGAGTTACAAGGCTGAACAATTTATGAGGCTGTTATTAAATGGGTAGTTACAATTTGTATTAAATCAAAATTGAATGTGGTTTCTTAGCCTTTGTTCTATATAAATAAAGCCGATTCTCTTTTTAATGAATATAAAACATCTGAGTTTTTTGGTGAGATTTTTTTTTCAAAATTCTTGCTTTAACTTTGGAACTTATCAAACTAATTCAATTTGTTGCGTTCAACAGCTGAAGTCTTTCTTTTCTTTTTGAACTTGTCAAACTTGATAAGTTTGTAGTATTTTGGGCAATTCAAAGTGCTATTTTAACTACATTATTAGTATTCCTTTGATAGATTGATTGGAGTAGTTTGTTTTTTATTTTCAAACTTGAAAGATCCATCTTTTCATCAACTATGGAGGGCGTTAATTTGCATTCCATATATTTCATAATTTTTTAATTATCAGGGTGTATAGTTGCTAAATTGATGATTTCCATTAGATAAGAAACTAAAGTTCAGAAATCTAGGACATATAAATCATATGGAAGCTGAAAAGAAATCATCCCAAATGAGTGAAAACAATTTAGCCCAAGTTTTATTCAAGTCTACAAGATTGTCAATAGAGTGCTGAAGGTCTAAGAAATGTCTAAGACCATTTTTGACAGCCCAACCCATGAGCAACAAGCATGGAAATGCCCAATTCTATCAAGCCCATGTTTTGGTTGTCATTTGATCCAAAAGAGAGAAGATGATGCAAGTTGATGGGTATTAAGGGAATTTGTCCTAAATCATTAAATGGGTATTAAGGGAATTTGTCCTAAAGCATTAAATGGGTACGTGATTGAGCCTATGTTTATTATATAAATTGGCGACATTTTCATGACCTATACTACACTTCTTGGCTTTTATTTCTAGATTTTATTCTTAGTTTGACTCTTGAGAGTCTACCTTTATTTTATGTAGTTTGAGAGTAAAATTTGTCAAAAATGAGTGTTAATTGTACTAATTAATTTTCTGAGAACAATTGATACTTCAAACTACTATTTGTTCATTATAGGAGACTCAAGAAGAAGATGTAGAGTCCAGGAAAGGGAAGAGCTGAATTCAAGTCAACAAGTCAACAGTGCTAATGGAAGTTTGCTGCGGTGAAGAGGATGTGTCGCCGCGACAAAGAATTAAGAGTTCCAAGCAAAAAATTTCGGGAGAAGTTAGCTGCGACGAAGATTTATTCTGTCGCTGCAGTGAAAGGGGCCAACAAAGCAGTAAAAATTTTAGGAAAAGTTCTCCGCGGCGAACCTTCGAATACCCAAACCATTTTAAGAAAGATACCCACTGTGCAACTCGACCCTTAACCCATTTTCTTTTAAAACCCACCATTTTAGGTTAAAGGAAGTGGGCACTGTATTAAGACATTTACTCTATCTCACTCTAAAGAGGACCTTCGGACACTATCATCACCCTCTCCACCTCACCGTCGACTTCTTCACCGATAGTTGCTACCATGGATGGTTCCAGTGGGTTTCCAGTTGTGATTCGTCCTGGAGTAATGCTTGGCTAGGCACCTCTTTCCTCTTGAAAATTAAGCAAGGGCTAGAGTTCAATGGGTTTCAAAGGGGAGTAATTCATCCTATGTTCAGCTACATTATTATGAACTCCTAGGTTTAGGATTTGTAATTTGTAGTTGAATGTTCTTGATTAGAATTTAATCAAATATTAGATATTTAACGTGTTGTTGGGATTTGTTGATGTAGAATTGTGAGCTTGAATATATTAAGTCTCATATATGTTTATTTGTGATTTGGTTGATTCTCTTCTATCTGCCTAGTTGTGTTTGGTATGGAGATGATTCTAGATCCCAAATGACTTATTGCATTAGCTTACCCATTGCACACACTAAGAGCATTCAATAAGGTTTTAATAAATGGAGTTCATTAATTGAAACCTTGGACTTAAAGAGTTCTTTAAGGTTTGCCATCTAAAACTTAGTGATTCACTCCTGTTAAATTTTGAGCGATTATAGCCTAAGCTCATTTTCAAGAGGATATTATTATCATTTGATCATTGTTTTCATTTTGTCGTTTTTCCATTCCTAAAAATCCAAAAACACTTTTTATTACATTTTCTTACAATTCCCTTATTTTAGTCCCAATTTCCAAAGGTTGAAAACCCCCCTCTTCCTTGCTAATTTTGTTTGCATATCATGACATATAGGCTAGCTTAGTTCCATTAATTTGGTTCCGATTAAGTGAAATGACCTGAGGTTGCATTCTGTATTGCAATCCTTGGAAAAAAAATATTTTTGATTTGGGTTCCAAGGGTAAGAACGAAAAGGCTCGAGTCAAAATGGCGTCGTTGCTGGGGAACCAAGTAATTGGTTCTTTAGGTTAGCTGTTGTCATTTTCCTTGCTGCTAAGTGAGGTGAGGAACCTTAGTTTAGATTGCATCTTAGATAGTTTAGAGTCATACTTGTCGATAGTATAGGATTACACTTTCTTTCATACTAAACTTTTTGCACGCTACATACTTAGCAATTTTACACAACATAGTTTTGAATATTTCTTTTTTGCTTTTTCTTACATATTTACGTTACTAGTACACTTTATTGTTACACACACTTTCATACACAACACACTTGCATCCTTCACATTTCGCCTTTTTATTTGACTTTGTGTGTTTGCAAGAAATTTTTGCTAGTTTTTTTATATTTCATTTTAGCTCCATTTGAATTGTTTTCGTGCATGCCCAAGAAAGTCAAACTTCTACCTTTTTATCCTGAAATTGAGAGACGTTTGCGAAAGATTAGGAAGGAAAGAAGAGAAAAAGAGTCTAGTTGGGTAAGAAGTGAGAGTAAGTTGATAGATAGAGTGATCATGGCTGAGAACCCAGCTTTTCTTCAAAACCCTAACTTTCATGTCAACCAACCTAGGAATGGTGATAATGGAGGTAACGGGGAACATGAAAGGGTTAGAGGGAATAATGGAAATCAATGTAGGAGAACCATTAGGGAAGTAACTACTTCTGATGTTAATTATGATCTATTTACTACTGCTTGTCCTAATTTTGATGTTAATTTTGAAGTTAAAGGATTACTCATTAACTCTCTTCCTAAATATCATGGATTGACAGGAGAGGATCCCTATATGCATTTGCAATCATTGTCTATGATCTGTCAGAGTATGAAACCAGTGGGAGCCTCACTAGATCAAGTATTGTGGAAGGTTTTTCACTTATCACTAGAAGGAAAAGCTAGGGAGTGGTATATGAGTCTTCTGAGACATGTGGAAAATGCTTACCATAGTTGGGCAAATTTGAGGAAAGCATTCTTGGAAAAATATTTTTCGGCCTCCAAAACTTCATCGATGAGGAAGCAGATCTATTCAACACGGCAGGATTATGATGAATCCCTTTACGATTTTTGGAACCGCTTCCAAGATCTATTGTCCAGATGCCCCCATCACCAGATACCTGATGAGCAGTTAGTGCAGTATTTTTATGATGGGTTGGAAAGTCAAGATAAGGGTATGTTGGATGCGGCATCAGGAGGTTCTTTGATTGATCTTATAGCTACGGAAGCATGGGATTTAATCAAGAAGATGGCTTTGAATCATCAACAGTACAGTGTTAGGGAGACCAGAGGAGTACATGAGTTGGGTGCCACAATAGCCCAATCCAAAAGAATAGCGAGTTTGGAGTCAAAAGTTGACTCTTTGGAGAGTATAGTGACCACACAATTATCCTTCATCACTGTAGAACTAAAAAATCTGAATGTGCATGGCTTGACATCTTCTGTGGATATCACTGCACCCAGTTGTGACACTTGTGGATTGGTAATACACATATCTAGTGTTTGTCCTGTAAGCTTGAATGTGTCTACCTTATTCAAGCCTCAAATCCCTGTAAATGCCAAAACCCTGGATCTTTCACTATCCCTTACACTATAGGTAAAGTTACCATAGGGGGAGCCTTGTTAGATCTAGGAGCAGCCATTAATGTTATGCCTAAATCTGTTTATCAATCATTGGGAGTTAAGAACCTTAAGTCTACATCTGTAGTTCTCCAATTGGCTGATAGGCCTATTAGGCATCCTGTAGGCATTATAGAGGCTATTTTGGTCTAGGTTAAGGCTTTAATTTTTCCAGTTGATTTTTATGTACTTGATATGTCTTCCGAAGTTATGCAGGATACTTATTGATTCTAGCTCGACCCTTCTTAAGGACTACTAGTACCATGATTAGCATGAAAGAAGGTACAATCACCATGGAGGTAGGAGATCAACAGGTGAGTTTTAATATGTATGAGGCTATGAAACACCCCCATGAGGATTATTCGCTCCTAGGAGTAAACATGCTTGATGTTGTTATTGATGATGCATACTCTCAATTTGAACTCCAACTTGTTTATTCTAACCCTGAACTGAACTTATTCACCGATGACCCCTTAGAAGAAGGATTGTTTGATAATGTTTCAGGCAAACCGAGGGGTATGGACGTTGCAACCGAAGTGGCCAGTGGATAAGTTGCCTCACCCCGGCGTAGCTATCAGCCTAACGTCCACTAGGAGATCCAGAATCCACCGTAGGCATCAGGTCGTTTCTCCTCCTTCACTTATCACCTACTTCTACTGTGTGATTGACTATGATATTGTGGATGCATGAGTGTATTGAATAAGTGTGGGGGAGAAACCACTTCAGTAGAACTTAGGTTTCGTTTTCAGTTTATGCACTTTTAATTCAATAATTCATCTCTTCTTTTATGTTCACTGTGTTTTAGTTTGATGCATGACCTATCTTATATGCGTGAGGAAGTAAATAGATGAATTGCATTTTATTTTCAACTGCTTTAGGACTTTACAAATGAGCTAAACATCCTGTTAATCTTTCCTTTTTCCCTCGGGAAAACTTAGCCGCGACGACAGAATGAACATTCTCTGTGGCATGACTTTTTTTTTGGCCGTGGTGAGATCACTTTAGGGAATCTTTGCCGCGGCAAAGGATCAATCTACGTAACATACCGAGTGAAATTGCATTTCTAACCTTCTTTTGCTTCTGTTTTTCCATTTTCTCTCTATCCTTCTTTATAACTTCCTCTCCATTTATTTATTAACCCCACCATCCCCTTCCTTATTTTCGTACTTCCCTCTAGTTCACCGTGGCAATTCAAACTCACCTTCACCAAATCACTTCTTCCTTCGTTCTCATCAGTTCATTTCACGTTCATCCTTCGTATTTGCGTATCTCTCCATCTGCTTCATAAGTATCTCGTCTTTGTTCGCATTTTACCCTTTGTTTTTATTTAGTTAGGGCATGTTCGCCACGGCGAAGAATTTTTCTTTCGCCGCAGCGTCGTAGGCTATAGCTTTCGCTGCGGCGAAGTACTATTCTTTCACTGTGGCGTGGTAAATATATCCTTCGCCGCTGCGACACATTAGGTGTCACCGCAGCGAAATTCATAGGTTTTCACTTTCAGTCAAATTTTGTTTGATCCAGTTGTTTATTTTTTTGTGTTTGTTTTCTACAGGAGCATGCCTCGAACTAAAAACCTTTCTGGTCATTCTCCCACCGTCTCATCTAGTTCATCTGGGTCACCCAGTAATTCTGCTCCTTCCTATAGCACTGATTCTGATTTTACCGACCTAGCTGACAAGATAGACGCTAGGTCGTTCATTAGAGAGCACTCTTTCCCCTTAACTCCATCCAATAATCCCTTTGTTCATCAATTAGTACACTTTCAGCTTACGGGATTAGTCCAAACAAGGGTTTAGGGCAACGAAAAATTTGTTCACCATTTTAACACTTATGCCTGACACCACAACACCTTAGAGCTAAATTTTCGTGGTGTTAAAGCCTCCACTGTATTCACCACAGCAAGCATCCGTGAGCACTATAACCTCCCTCCTATTCTCCACTACCACTATAACCAGTTGATCCATAATTATCTGTGGGACGATGTTATTCGTACCCTCTGTCCCGAGGGAACTGTCTGGCATCAACCAAGGATTTTTCAATGTTATCTTAAACGTTCTGATCTCAGACCCGAAGCTCGTCCTTGGCTCCACTTGGTTAGTAACAACATCATCCCAACCTCCCTTCTATCTTACGTAACGAAACAGCAAGCCTTGTACCTTTATCTTCTGATGATTGGTTGCCCAGTCGACATAGCTCATGCCATTGTTTCCACCCTCCATGACTCCATCACCACAGCCAAACTCACTAACGCCATCACTTTCCCCCACCTCATCACCGACATATTTTGGGCCCACAATGTCCCAGAATTCAACAATGACAACTATTTTGACCTGGCTCCCCTGTTTCGTTATGCCCGCCTAAAACAACCCCGCATCCAACCCCCT
>JAOQMS010000090.1:4602-22151 GCA_027563885.1 Erythroxylum longipes | reverse complement strand
CTCCAAACAAAATAATTTATATTCCAAGACCACAAAATTAAATCAATTCATGCTTACTAAAATAATAATAAAAAATTTGGGGCCCAACAATGAGCTTTAAGAAGGCCTCAATTTAGCCTTCGCCAGGCGACAACAATAAAAGAGAGAGAGGTATGAGGACTGTGAGTCTTATGTAATAGAGAAGTAGAGGAAGTAGCAAAATTAGTGACAGAACTCTCCTTCCTAGGCAATTTAAAGAGTATGATTTAAATGTCATCTTCACTAAATATTGCATTAAAGAGTGAGGACTTTCCTCCTCTCACTGTCCAGCAAGCTTCTTCAAAACCGGAGAAGCAATCCTAAAGCTGTGTAGTGGGAGATCTAGATTCATTTGGGAAGCTACATTTTATAATTGGATTAAAGGAGGTTCCGATCACTCCACCTCTTAAAGCTCTTCTACAAGGAGTTAACAAGTGGAAGTCCTCTCTAGTAGGCTACTTTCTCGAAAAGAGAAACGCTTTTTCTATGGTTCAATATTAGCCGAATGCTACCTAGTTTATTATAGAAGATGATCTCTTCATATTTAGATTTTCTTTAGAGGAAGTGGCT
Source organism: Erythroxylum longipes (assembly GCA_027563885.1). Classification (NCBI taxonomy): domain Eukaryota; kingdom Viridiplantae; phylum Streptophyta; class Magnoliopsida; order Malpighiales; family Erythroxylaceae; genus Erythroxylum; species Erythroxylum longipes. The sequence continues at coordinate 21,563 of JAOQMS010000090.1, read as the reverse complement.
AGTAAGGTTATGGACATAGGGTCGTGGCATATAAAAGGTAAACCCTTATTTTTAAAGAAATGTGAGTTGGGATTTAAGCTTGATGGAAGTGAAATAAAATCCATTCCTATATGGGTGAACATGTACAAAATAACTCTTGAATACTGGTCTTCATAAGGTTTAAATCATTTAGCTATTTACCTTAGAACTCCTCTTGCTTTGGATGAAGACATAGCCAATATTAAGAGAGTAGGCTATGCAAGAGTGTGTATTGTAGTTGTTCATAAAAAGTTACTCCCTGGCTTTATTATTATTACCAAGTTTAATTCAAGTGGTGAGTTGGTGGAGGACAAGATTCTCCTTCTTTATTCTTAGAAGTTGTATGCTAAACCTGTCACCAAAATATGGATACCCAAAATTAATACCAACGAGGAAGACAAGGATGGAAAACAACATATTGAGAAGGTTGAATCTTTACAAGTTATGGGTGGAAGTATTAACACACAAAAGCATAACTTATAAGATAAAGAAACTATGAGCTTGGAAAAATACTCTGCATGTCAGGTGGAAGTTATCGAAAATGGTAACTTGGAAAAGTTGTTTACAGGTCAAATGGAAGCCAATGAGATTAAGATGGTTATGAATGTTCACAATCAAGTAGATGTCGCTATTAATGTGCAAGGAGGGAATGAAGATAATGTAAAGTACCTATTCTAATGATCATCTTTACAATGCTGAAGAAGCTGAGAATGTGGAGAATTCTTCATTTTTCCATGAATGAGGAAGTAAAGCCAACAAAAGATAATATCAAAACCAATAAAACATAACATAATAGTATCTCCAAGAGCTAGTAGTTTAGAAAATTAAGTGGATAGTTATGGTAACACTTAGATACAAGAGGAATGGCAAGCAATAGTGACTATAAGTAGAAAAACTAGGAGAAAGACTATGTCCTCACACTCCAAATGTTTTATACTATTTGGAATGTAAGAGGACTTAATTATCCCAATAAACAACTAGCATTGAAAGATTATATTCAAGCTAGTCAATTTTTTTTTGGTTGGTTTGATGCAAAATCAATATTAAGGAAGATGTTTTTCAAAATGGTTTGAATTTCATACTTTCATATTGGGTTACTTTAATCAGTCATTCAAAACACCCTAATGGAAAGGTTATAGTTGCTATAGATCCTTCCTATTTTTTTATTTCTAAGTGGTACTGTACTGATCAATTACTTCATTGTGAGATTGTTTTAAGATGTGTTGACACTCCTATTGCAATAATAGTTGTGTATGCAGCTAATTGGGAGTTTTAAACAGACAACTTATGGAAAGAATTTTAGGTTAGTGATTCGAATATGTCTATACCTTGGATGGTGGTAGGTGATTTTAACTGTCTATTATCTCCTTCTGAATCCTTAGGTGTAAGGAAGGTTTCTTAAGTTGATGTTAGAGAATTATCTACATTGACAGCTTCTCTTAGTTTAGTTAATCTGAGGTTTTGTAGACTCATATTCACATGGAGTAATCATCAAATGGGCAGTAAATTAATTCTTAGAAAGTTGGATTCATGCTTAGTTAATAGTAAATGTTTATCTCAATTGACAAAAAGCTATGTGAAGATTGAGGAACCTTTATTCTCTGATCATACTCTAATGAAGTTGTATATCTCTGGCAACTAATTCAAAAGAAGATCTCCTTTCAGATTTTTCAACTCTTTGCTTAAACATATTGAGCTTGAATCAATTATTACCCACGTTGTTGGTTTGAAGTTGCAGGGATCCAATTCATTCCAATGCGTTAAAGTTCCAAAATTCATTAAATCAGAATGTATCAAACTCCTTAAGAACAACTCAGACCCTTTGAAATTAAAAAAAGTGTAGACCTTGAGAATTTATCTCTGGCTTAAAAGCAATTGGCTATGGATTTTACAAATCTCACTCTATTGATTAAAGAGAAGTCAGACCTGAGTAGTCATTTACAATATGTTGAATCATATAGGGAAAAATTAAAAGAGAAGTCAAGAATTTTATGGATGCAACATGGGGACAACAACACCAAATATTTTTCTAATCTGATTCAGGGTAGAAGAAATAGAAACAAGATCATTTATCTTAATAATGAAGATGATATCAATATAAAGGATCAGGATGAGTTGAAAACAATGGCTAGAAGGCATTTTTATATGATAAATGGAATCTCCACATGCACTAAAAGTCTAATTTATAATCTAGTTAGTTGTATGGCTAGTTAAATCAATCATGTACAAGAAGCTTCTTTAATCAAAGAAGTCACTGGTGATGAGATAAAGGAAGTGTTGTTCTTTTTTAATCCAGATAAGCCTCTTGGGCTAAATAATTTTAATGTTAGATTTTTTCAAGAGAAATGGAATCTATTACAAGTTCCAGTTATTAACAAATTACTCAATATGGAAGTTCTTCAAAGAATGGCACACATGTGTATTGATGAAAGATTAGCTTTTAGATATCATTATCAATGTAGGGAACTCTATATTACCCAACTTGCTTTTGCAGATGGTTTACTCATGTTATGTGCTAATGACATTACTTCTATTAAATCTATTTTATCATTTTTATATAGTTTTCAAGAAGTTTTTAGGTTGAGATTTAATTGTCAAAAAAGCTCTGCTTATTTGTTTAAGTTAAGCCCTGATGACTCCTCATGGGTGATTACTGAAGCAAGACTATCCATTCACTAGTTACCATTTACTTACTTGGGAATTCCTATCTCTACAAGGAAGCTTAAGGAGGCTACATGTATACCTCTTATCGATAAAGTTCATAAAAAGATTTCTACTTGGACTAATATGTTCCTGTCTTATAAAGGTAGATTTCAGCTTGCTATTTCAATCTTTAATAATTTACACATCTATTGGCTATCTCACTTTCCTATTCCTAAAGGATTACTAAAGAAGATTGATAGAAGCATAAGAGACTTCATGTGGCATGGGCTAAATATGAGTGATAAGAAAATTTGCAAAGTTAAGTGGAGTGTCATTTGTCTTCCCAAAGAAAATAGAGGGTTAGGAATAAACTCTACTATTAGAATGCACCAAATATTGTTAGCTAAAAGGTTATAGAGAATATGTCATGATAAGGAAAGCCTCTGAGTGAAATGGGTGCATATATTTTATGTCGAACAAAGAAGCATTTGGTCCATCCCTCAGAAAAGTGCTTATTCTTATATTGTCTAAAAAACCTTATATACCAGGTCAGTATTACATTCTCATATCAAGCATTATATTAGATATGGAAGATGTACTAAATTCTAGTTTGACAATTGGCATTCTCGTGGGCCTTTATGCTATTCATAATATTTCGCTACTCTTACAAAGATGATCTCTGAAAACACTATGATTCAAGAACTTATTTAGAATGACAACTGGTATTGGCCATATCATATACGTAGAGGAATCATCCCAATTGCAAACAGTATGTTAGATTATATACCAGATTATAGGCTATAGGATGAAGTCAGATGGGAGTTACATTACTTACGCAAGTTTAATGCTCTTTGTTATAAAAAGTTGCTTATTGGTCCACTAATCAGGTTTCCCTTTTATAAACTAATTTGGGTTTTGGTATATCTAAAGATCATTCTTTCATTCTCTCGTTAGCAGCTATTCAAAATCTAGGTACCAAAGATAGCATTAGATTTTAGATTCTGGATAAGAATTGTCCTTTTTATACCTATGAAGTCAAATCATTTGATCATATCTTTTTTAAATGTTGTTATACAAGTAAGCTATGGATAAAATTTCTTAACTTATTTCAATTGCTTGATAGAAGCCTCAACTAGTTGGAATGTTTATCCTAGATTATGGGTTTGAAATGGAAAAGTAAGATAGATTGCAAGGTTTTTAGGAATGGTTTTTCTATGCTAATTCATTATGTTTGGAGGATGAGAAACACCAAGTTATTCAGGAATCTAAACAGTTCCATAAATTTACCTCGATGGGATTTTTTCTTAAGTTTACATTGAAGATGGAGACGCTCATCTTTACTTGATTCATAGTATCACTTAAATTTGAAAAAAGCGTTACAAGTGTTATCTTAATATGTAGTTTGCTGTTATGTTATACTTCAATTGTTGGGGATGAATTTTAATTATCTTTATAATTTCCACCTTTTTGAAAGAATAAATTACTTATTTTCCAAAAAAATCTTTTCTAGCTATGTAACTAGATTTGAAGCAATGCTATAGATAAATAATAGGCAATTAATATTTCTCTTCAATTACCTATTAATTTTATGCTTATAGGTTTATTGAGGTACCAACTCTTATTATGCATTACAACACAAATGATTCAATCTAATCTTTTGATTCAAATTGAATATAAAATAATAAACATCAAAAGCATATTTCATTAAATCAAGAATGTAAATTTTAAAAAATAAATAAAGAGTAATTCCTAAAAAGGAATTGAGCAATCCATAGATGTAACTGTATATCCAAATTTAACCATCATTAATATCTAACAACAATAAGGAAATAAGAAAAAAGTTGAGAATTGAATTTGAAAGTTTTCTTTTCTTTGCCTTGAGCTGGAAAATCTGTAGCCTTGTTCTTGATAATTTTTGCTCTTTTGATTTCCTTTTGTTATATTTTCTCAGCCATTAAGTGATGTTTTTTCCTCATCCTTATATGTTCTTGAGTCTTCTAAGTTTTTTCCATGTATTTATCTTCCAAATATATCCTTAAAACGTCAAAAGTATTAAAAAAACTCATTAATTGAAAAAACTGGAATTTCCTCTTTGCACGATCGTGCATGGTCTTTCTTCAACTCTCTCGTGCACAATCATGTTAGAGGCTCTCTAACCTGTTGCTGCTTTATGCATGATCGTGCCAGACATTATTCTACAGCTTTTTTTCTTTTTTTCTTCACTTTTTTTCTCCACTCGTCATTAGACACATCAACCAACTATTGAAATATACAATTAAGATCAAATTCCTACCTTAATCATCAATAAATCAAACAAAACATAAAAATTACTGACAAAAACATAGATCCAAGTGCTAAACATATGATTATCATCTAAGAAAACAATGAAAACACACTCTAACACCTAGCAAACAAATTATAATTTACACTTATTACTTACTGGCAGTTAAACAGGGTGACAGTGTAGAACAAGAACCCATTGTTGAGGATAGATGATCTTTTAGATCCATTGAGGAAGCTATCATATTTTCTAAGATTGACATGAGATCGAGATATTAACAATTAAGGATAGCTAAGTCAACTACTCCCAAGAAAACTTTTCGTACTCAGTATTGCCACTATGAGTTCCTAATGATGCCTTTCAGTTTGACTAATACACCAGATGTATTTATAGCATTATTGAACATGACATTTCAGGAGTCGGATCTATTTGTGATAGTGGTCACTAATGATATATTGGTAGATTCATAGAGTAAACAGGAGCATGAGTAACATTTAAGGACTGTGTTATAGATTTTGAAGGAGAGACAATTGCATGCCAAGTTAAGTAAGTGTGAGTTCTGGATGGAGCAAGTATTTTTCCTTAGACATGTGGTCTCCTAAGAAGAAATGATGATTAATCCTACTAAATTAAAGGAAATTATGGATTAGGAGCTACCTAGAAATACATTAGAGGTGAGGAGTTTTTTGGAATTGTTGGGTATTATTAAAGATTTGTTAAAGGATATTTTATGATTTTTAGCCTGTTGACCAAGTTACTGAAGATAGGAGTTTAGTTTTAGTAGACTGACCAGTGTAAGGATAATTTTGAGGAGCTTAAATAGATAATGACTCTAGCCCAATGTTGGTGATACCATTGAGTGGTGGAGGTTTTGAGGTATATACATGCTTCAAGGGTAGACTTGGGGTATGTATTCATACAACATGGGAAAGAGAGAGAGTATGCTTATTATTAGTTGAGATTGTATGAGTTGAATTATCTCACTCATGATCTAGAGTTAGCACTGATTGTGTATGCTTTTAGAATTTAGAGACATTATTTATATGGAGATATATTTCGAATCCTTATAGATCACAAGAGCCTTAAGTATGTCTTAATTCATAGAGAGCTGAACTTAAGGTAAAGAAGATGGATCGAGCTTGAAGGATTATGATTGTACTATTGATTACCATCTGACAGCAAGTCATAACACTAGTCAAAATAAAATAACTAGACCTAGTACTATAGTAGTGGTGAGTCTAGGTCAATCCCATAGAGAGTGTATGTAAAGTTTTCGAAATGAAAGTAATTGGTGTTTAGGTTTAACTTGGGGGGTTGGATTTTTAGTGTTAGGGTTATGTAAATATAATGCCCAGGAAAGCAAGTGTATTTATATATATCTTAATTTTCTTCTAGTTACAATATTGTAATGAAAATATTTATTATTAATCAAACAAAAGAGTTTGGTTTTATTTATATGAATATAATATAACTAGTCATAAGGTACCAAGGTTCCTTTGTAAGTAATATACATATACATGGAGATGGATGGGAAACATGTATATTATTAGGATCTAAATTAATTGATTCACAATCGAATAATCAAGTTGGTCGCTTGATTATGGTTTAGACTGTGTTGTGATTTACCTCCATGTAAGTAAAGGAGTTTACTTCAAGGGAATGATGAGTTTCAAATCATGATATAGTTGTTGACTATCGGTAATGGCACTATTAAATGAATCTAGAATCGCGATGTTTTTTTCAAGAATAAAGTAGGCCGTTACTTTAATCTTAAAACATACACCATAGCATTTTTTATTACGAACCATAATCTTGATGAGTGGTGAACTCAGTATGTTTTGTTATAATTCTTGATATTATCAGAATGGATTTTTACTGGGTATCAATCTAGTGTCCGCATGTTGGAATTATTAATTGAAACATGCATTAAGGAACATTTACTCAAATGAAGAGTTTATAGTGATATCATCACTTCTAGATGTTTTACAGAGATTAGTGATTAAATTGACGCCATTAGTTTGATGGACTAGCTACTCATCAAGTATTAACATTAAGATTAGATCTTGTGTGTTAATCACCATATAGAGTGAAATGGGAGATCTAGAAGGAAAAACCAACATAAGGGCGAAACAGTAATTTTACCCTTTATTGTGTGGATGGCTATAATATGGTTCATATTAGAGTTTGCGATTGGACATCGAATTAATAATTTTGAAACACGGTTTCTCATAATTTTAAGTAATTCAAGAGTTCAACCAATTGACTTTAGTGAAATGACGTTTGGTTAATAAGTTGGAATTAATTATAATGAGATTAAATCAATTCTGGGCTTATTGGAGCTTGAATTATTTAAGTCCAATTAGATTCCTCACTTGGCTTCTAGGAAGGTTATCAAGGAAAGCAAGAATAATAAATGGAGGTTACCAGAAAGAAAATGGGATAGAAAGGAGAGAATGACCGAATTGGATTCGGGCCAATAAGACCGGAACAATTTAATTAAAAGTTATTAAAATTGGGTCTTAAGCCTATAATAAAATTTAGGCTTACAATAATTAATTGTTAATTATAAGCCCAAAGGAACTTTTAATATTGGGCTAGATTTTGATTTAGTTAATTAGATTAATTGAATTAAAATCTAAATCATCTATCATTAAATGGTTTAATGGTTAATTAAAGAATGAAGTGGGCATTTTTTGATCATTAAAAGGTTAATGGATGGTCATTAAAGATGAAAGGTAACACACAAGTGTTGGCTTTGGAAGGACTCTTTTCAATTAGTTTTGACCAAATGCTCATTTGATGATGCAGATACCGAATGTTGGACCCCAAACTTTTCTTAAAAGTTAGAATTATTAAATGAGAATTTGTTGGTATTTAGTCATAAGCAAAAATCAGAATTCTTGAATTACAAATTTATGGAGTTTATTTATGAATATTTTTAATTACATATGGTTTCATGGATTAAATGGAAGTATTAGAATTAGGTTAAGGAGTTAGAAGGTATTAGAGTTAATATGGAACCGTAAGTTTGGAAGATTAGAGTTTGTTTTAGATTAATAAGAGAAGAACAAATGAAGGGTACATGAGTGAAATGCTAGAAAAAAAAAGGAAAGAAAGAGATGTATTCGTGAGGTTAAGAAAGAAAGAAAAGAAGAAATTAGCAGAAATTAGAGAAAGAGGAAGAGAGTCATCATGTAAGGGAGAGACGTGTTTAAGAGGTTAGGTAAAAAGAGAGAGTCGTGTAAAATAAGAAAGAAAGAGAGAAGAAGTATGTAGGAAGAAGCAGAAGAAGAGAAGAAGAAACCGAACCAGAAAAGAAGAAGAAGGAAAGAAAGATAAAGGAGATAAGAAGAGGAAGAAGAATATTTAGATGAGTTTATAGGTAACCTTTATTTATTCTTCTTATTTTGATAGAAGAAGGAAGTAGAGAAAATAGGTTATGTGTAAAAAAGAAGAGAGAAAGAAGAGAATTGAGATTCTCTTTCTCTTAGATTTTTATGAACTTTTAACTAGATCTTAGTTCTTTTAGCTTAGATAAACTAAGAGTAGATTAAGTCTAAGCTCATTTTTGGATACTAGAGCATTAGGGAAGTTCTATTTGTATATGTTGTTTGAATGAAAAATATATTTGTTTGAAGGAAACTGAGAAAGTCGATGGCATGAATAAGAGGAAAGACAAGCTTGAGCTTGGAGATTACAAGTAAATAGGTGGGTAGTATGTTTATATTTATTGCAATGATGAGCTAAAATATTTGCTTGTACGTATGCTAAATTGCTTGTCTCAAATCATTGTGAATTTAGGTAGTATGTTTATAGTTATTATGATGATGAGCTAAAATGTTTGCTTGTATGTATGCTAAATTACTTGTCTCGAATCATTATGAATGTGGGAAAAATGTTCTGTGAATTTGATATTATGTTTAGTTTGAAAGATACTGCATTTGGTATTGATGAAAAATAGAAAAACTTCAAGAAGTATGAAAATATGAATATGATATGAAATATGTAAGCATTGGAAATTTACTTATGTAGGTAAGAGAGATACCATTCTGTTCGTCACGTGCACGTTGACCTAAAGCCTTCTCCCAGCTGCCTGCTTATGGTACATGAGCTCCAAAAAATGAACTTATTCTGTTCATAGTGTAAACTTCGGTTTCGACATTTTGTTTTATGGGATTCTCTCGATCCATTATGTTTGTGCATTGCATCTTGAATTGTTAATCATAGAGCATAGTTAAGTATTATAGTTTGATTATTAAATGAACATATGATCTAATTTGTGTGATACTATATTCTTGACTATGTGAATTTTCATAATTAAGAAATTGTGGATAATACAATATGCTTAGACTAAATATATATATATATATGTATGTATGTATATATATGTATATATATACACATATATATGCTTGGTTATGTGTGTGTGTGTGGCTCATCACCTATGGTTATTAACGTATTAGCCACTGAGCTTCATAGCTCACCCCATCATTTTCCACTTCTTAGGTGCAAGAATCAGTAGATTAATATTGAACCTTGCAAAAACTTCGGCAAATCTCCAACAAATATTTCATTTCTAGCTAAATTAGTTTGGATCATTTTTGGTAGCTTTATAAGCATGTTAGGCATGAGCATCCATGTTGTATTTTGTATTATGCTACTAATGTGGCTTTTGTTTGTAATTGGAGAAATGTACATGCTCTGTTTTATTTGAGAAAAGAATGGCAGTAAGAGTTAGAAGAAACATTCTTCTGTTCATGTCCAAATTTCTCTTCTATTAAATTTCTTTTTTTTTGGTTTGGAATGAAATTGATAGCTGTTGAGGAATTTTGAATAGATTTTTCTTAAGAAATTTTTTTTAGTTGGAGTCTTACATGTATCAAATTTTTTTGTTGGATTCGGGTCTTTTTTTTTTGTAAGGTGTATATTAGCAGTAGAGAGAAAAAAGGGATGAAAATGACTGAATCTTCAATGACTAAACTGTACTGAGCTAGATAGAATTATACATAGATGTCTTCATGAAGGTTGAAGCTCTTTCTTTTAGCTTTCCAACGACATCAAGTTTAGAATTTGTTAACTTTGGGATTGAAAGTTATGAAGATTAGAACTGGGTGTGCGCAATGCGCGATCTTGCAAAAGCTGCACTATTCATCGAATTGCACGATCGTGCACAAGCACCATCGTGCAAATACCATTTTTGTTAGAAGCTAGCGATCGTGCAGAAGCACGACCCCGACTTCTGGCTGTTACGCCTATGACTCTTTGTTGTCACGGCCTTGACATTTTCAAATGCACGACCGTGACATTCTCACTTTTTTTGTTTGTTTATTTGTTTTTACTCCCACCAAGAATTTAATTCTTTTTATCTTGATATTAGTTATATATATATGCTTTTATTTTTAAAAAGTCCCCCAATTTTGTTGCCTTGTCACTGCGAAATAAGAACCGAGACCCGGGGCTAACATCTTTGGTATCAGAGCCTATGATTTCTAAGGATTCCTAGGTTTAGAATAAATTATACTATGAAATATATGATATATGATAAAGTGTTTGTATTGCTAAATTTCTTGTTTGCACTGTTGAGTTTATTGAATGCATTAAGTGACATGCATATCATGCATACATGTTGGAAATAAGATTAAAATGAAAAGTAAGATTAAGGATAATGTTTAGATTAAAGAAGTAAAATGCCACCTCGTGGAAGAACACGAGAAGTTTTACAAGGATCTGCTGCATTTTATCCCCCACCATTAGAGAAGGGTACTAATGAGTATAGAAACCCAGTAATTGCAACTGCATGAGTCACACATATGAACTTTCGTTAAGAGTTTGAGCTATTAGAAACAATGAGAAGAATGGTGATTTGTCAGAGTGTAAGACAATGAAAGTTTGTGGATATCTAGAAATAAGAAATACTACATAGTCCGATATGTTAGACATAGATTCAGTATTTGTGGTTATGTTAGTGAATATGGTAACGGAATTTTGTTGTGGATATGTACCTGAATTGATATGGATGTGAATATATTTTCATGAATTGACTAAGAAAGAAACGGAGACATAGGTAGAAATGACAAGATTTAAAGTGTACAAGCAAAGTGGAATTGAAAGGTTGAACTTAGAATTTAAAATGATTGTTTAATTAATGTGATAAGAGTTATAACCTAGTATAAGATTGTGTTAGTGGATTTTAGATCAGAATTTCAAGATGGTTATGTGTCTATAATTCTGAATTGATTAAGAACATACGTATAAAAGATGAAATAAATGATAGTGATATATGTAGAAGTTCTCAAGGTTATGTTGGCCAGTTATTATGAGTACATATCCAATAATATGGTTACATTGGTAAGTAATATGATTAAGCACATATGAAATCTATATTTGGATATGGTATAGGAGGTAATCTATGATCCCTATAGTTAAAATCATAAGGTGAATCAGATTACTGTAATGGAAGTATGGGATTAGGTCGTTACGTTGAAAAAGTAACTACTATGGAGAAGTAATTTTTGAATAGTCATAGAATATTTAAAGGTTGTTCAGAATCAATTGCGATTGAAGTATCATTAGCATGAGATATTAATTGGTGATTTGTCAAAAACACATTTCTATATAAGATGTAATGATTTTAATGGTACATACCAAAATCTAAGACTAAATGAATATGCCTCTTGTTTCATTGAGCTTTATTATAAAGAATATTCTGGTCATATAAAGTGTGACAGTAATTGAATTTATTTAAATATCATGAATAGTTGAAATTGATCTTATTGAGATATTAAGAATGGTTGAAACAACAATGATGAATATAGTTGATTGATAAAGATTATGGAAATAGTGTAGATGATTGAGGTGAGAAACCTTCTTGTGATAGAGATGTTTTATCGAATCATATCGCGTAAATTAAATGTTCCATTTCTAGGAATGAATGACTATTAAATAAATCAGAAGTGACTATTGGAGTCAGTTAGAAATAGGACTCAGGCATAAGAAGTTGAATATGCTATAGAGAGTGCATGAATTTTGTTTAATGTAAAGTAGCCTACCTATATTATTAGGTTCATGAATTTGAGGTGATGTTGTTGTTATTGTTAAAGGAACTTAGGTCTGATAAAATTGAAATGTGAAAGTGATTATATATGATAAATGTAAGTGAATGATTTCATATAATGTGAAAATTGATCTGTAGTAGAATCTGCGCGACTAAAAAAAACCAGAAGAGTTAAGTGGATCAACGTCGAAGAGATATGGAGTAGCAAGTAGAAGATAAAAGTGTTTTGAGAGTATCGTATCGCCTTGACAAGGTGTGTTGAAGTTCGGTAAAAAAGGAAGTTAAATTGTGAGAAACCTGAGATGTATCGAGGAACCAGTTAAGATAGTAGGGCATTTGAATAAGAAATAAAAAAATCAAGCGATTCTGTTGGATATAGTCATTTGGAAGAAATCATTCGAGTGACGAAGCTACTTGGGAGACTAAGGAAAATATAAGATAGCATTACCCCTATTTGTTTGATCACTCAAGTAAGAATTTGGAGGATGAAATTCTTTAAGGGGGAGAATTATTGGACTTCGAACTTTTCTTGGAAGTTAGAATTATTAAATGAGAATCTGTTGGCATTTAGTCACGAGTAAAAATCAAAATTCTTAAATGAGAAAATTATGGAGTTTATTTACGAATATTTTTAATTACATATGGTTGCATAAATTAAATGTAAGTGTTAGAATTAGGTTAAGGAGTTAGAGGGTATTAAAGTAAATATGGAAGGGTAAGTTTGGAAGATTAGAGTTTGTTTTAGATTAATAAGATAAGAACAAATAAAGGGTTTGTGAGTGAAATGCTGGAAAAAATAATAATAAGAAAGAAAGAGACGTGTTCGTGAGGTTAAGAAAGAAAGAAAAGAAGAACGTAGAAGAAACTAGAGAAAGAGGAAGAGAGTCGTGTAAGAGAGAGAGGTGTTTGAGAGGCTAGGGAAAAAGAGAGAGTCGTGTAAAATAAGAAAGAAAGAGAGAAGAAAAATGTAGGAAGAAGTAGAAGAAGAGAAGAAGAAACCAAACCAGAAAAGAAGAAGAAGGAAAGAAAGATAAAGGAGATAAGAAGAGAAAGAAGAATATTCAATTGAGTTTATAGGTAACTTTTATTTAATCTTCTTGTTTTGATAGAAGAAGGAAGTAGAGAAAATAGGTTATGTGCAAAAATGAAGAGAGAAAGAAGAGAATCGAGATTCTCTTTTTTCTTAGATTTTTATGAACTTTTAACTAGATCTTAGTTCTTCTAGCTTAGATAAACTAAGAGTATATTAAGTCTAAGCTCATTTTTAGATAATAGAGCATTAGGTAAGTTCTTTTTGTATATTTTGTTTGAATGAAAAATATGTTTGTTTGAAGGGAACCGAGAAAGTTGAGGGCATGAATAAGAGGAAAGACAAGCTTGAGCTTAGAGATTACAAGTAAATAGGTGGGTAGTATGTTTATATTTATTGCAATGACGAGCTAAAATATTTGCTTGTACGTATGCTAAATTGCTTGTCTCGAATCATTGTGAATGTGGGTAGTATGTTTATAGTTATTGTGATGATGAGCTAAAATATTTGCTTGTACGTATGCTAAATTACTTGTCTCGAATCATTGTGAATTTGGGAAAAATGTTCTATGAATTTGATATTATGTTTACTTTGAAAGATATTGCATTTTATATTAATGAAAAACAGAAAAACTTCAAGAAGCATGTAAATATGAATATGATATGACATATGTAAGAATTGAAAATTTGTTTGTGTGGGTAAGAGATATACCATTTCGTTCATCACGTCCACGTTGACCTAAAACCTTCTCCCAGCTGCCCGCTTGTGGCACATGAGCTATGAAAAATGGACTCATTTTGTTCATGGTGTAAACTTCGATTTCGCCATTCTGTTTTGTGGGATTCTCTCGAGCCATTATGTTTGTGCACTGCATCTTGAATTGTTGATCATAGAGCATAATTCAGTGTTATGGTTTGATTATTAAATGAACATATGATCTAATTTGTGTGATACTATATTCTTGACTATGTGAATTCTCAGAATTAAGAAATTGTGGATAATATAATCTGCTTAGACTATATATATATATATATATATATATATATGTGCTTAAGTGTGAGTATGGCTTGTTATTGCTGGCTATAAATGTATTAGTCACTAAGCTTAGCAGCTCACCCCATCATTTTCTACTCTTTAGGTATAGACAAAGCAGATCATTGAACCTTGCAAACTTCGGCTGACTCCAAGAATTTCTATTTCTTTTGTAACTAAGTTAGTTCAGAAATTTTTGGTGCTTTAGAAGCATATCAAACATGAGCATTCATAATTGTATTTTTGTATTATGCTACTGATGTGGCTTCTGATATGTAATCTGAAGTTATGTACAATCTCTGTTTCGTCAAAAAAATGACAGTAAGAATTGCAGTGTTTCTCTTTTGAATATATGCAGAAATTTCTTCTCTATTAAGTGTCAATTGTGGTTGGGAATAAAATTGTTAGTTGTGTGATGGCTTTTGGATGGGTTTTCTTTAAGTAAATTTTTTTCATGGAAGTTTTATATGTATGGTTTATGTTGTTGGTTTCAGGTCTTGTGATATTGTGTAAGCTGTATATAGACAGCAGGGAAAGAAAAAGGGGGAAGCAATTGTATTCTGCATTTTCAATGAATAAACTGTATTGATCTAGGCAGAATTAGATAAAATTTTCTTCATAAAAGTTTTAGCTTTTTCTCTTAGCTTTCCAATGACACAAAGTTTATAATTTTTAAACTTTGGGATTGAAAGTTATGGAGATTAGAAGTGGGTGTATGCAGTAGGGTTGCACGATCGTGCATGCAAAAGCTGCACTGTTCATCGAATTGCACGATCATGCACAAGCACGATCATGCAAATGCCATTTTAGTTGGAAGCCCGCAATCGTGCACAAGCATGACCGCAACTTCTGGCTCTCACGCCCGTGACTCTTTATTGTCACGGCCGTGACATTCTCAATTTTTTATTGTTTGTGTATTTGTTTTTACTCCCAACTGTGACTTATGTTTATTTTATTTATTTTATTTTTACTATTATTTTCCAAAATTCCTAAGTTTGGCGCTTACTCGCCACGAAATAAGAACCGAGACTCGAGGCTAATATCTGAAGAGGCATAAAGTAATTATGTATATATAAAATAATCAATATTATAGTTTTTTTATGTAATACTAAGTAATAACTTTTTAGTTAACTCGATTTTGTACTTTAAATTATAGGACAAGATATAGGAGTTGTTGCAAACATCATTGTCTCAGGAGAATCAGCCCAATGTCGATGACATTTACAATAATGTCCTTGGTACAAGATCGGGGTATATCAAAGGTCTTGGGCATAGCCTTAAGCCTGTTGGTGTATCTTCGTCACAACCAGCATATATTACGGCGCTTTAAGAGGAGAACTAATCATTGAAGACTAAGTTACAATGTACAAAAGCGAAGTTAGATCGTAATGTAAAAGAAGTGAACAAGCTTAAAAAGATGATTAAACAATTACTTGGCTCAAACTATGTCAGTAATAGTGACGATGAGGAGTCTTAGTTTGCTTATAAATTTTGTTCAAATTCTGTAATTAACCTGTAGTTATTTTTTAATAAAAAGAATTCTATTTTTAATGTTTATTTTATTTCAATTTTTATTATTTAAATAAGATGTCACCAACATTAATTATAAAATGTAAGTAATTTATATTTTAAACTGTCTTAAAATTGTAATAAATTAAATTAAATTTGTTTTTAACAATTATAATAAATTTGAATTTAAAAATAAATATTTGTCACTAAAAAGTATTAGTTACCAAAACAAAATCGTCACAAAGTGTTATTCCCTACGTTTATAAGAACGTCTCTAAAAACATTTACCTACAACAGACAATTAGTAGCTAAAACTATTATACTGCAAAAAAAATTGTCAGTAAAAATATTTACCTACGACTACAATTTAGTAGGTAAAAACCTTTATCTACGAAACATATACATCGCAAAATCCTATGTATAACGTTTTTGGCTCTTGTTGGTTATATGTTTTACCGACAAATATATTGTGTATCCAAAACCTTTCTGCAACGATTTCAAAAAAACATCTCAAATATTGTTTTGCTGTCTAAATTCAGCGACCATTAGGCAAACGATTTTTTTGTTGTAAATTATGATTTCACATGATTTTTTAATATTTAGTGATGTTTGAATTCTTCACCAATAACTTTATATGTTGTAGTGTGAGCTAATTCCAAAGTCTTGGTTGAAAAACAAGCTATGGCAAAATTGATTTTGATTATTCGACTAAAATGATTCATTTACTACATTCAGAAATAAATTTGTCGAAACTAATAATTGTAGCCTCTCCTTTTAAGATTTTGTTTTGGTTTACTTCTTGTGCTAGATATAAAATTCCTTATGTCCATAAAGCAGTTATATTAAAATTTTAGGGAGCAAACTCTTTATAATTTTATTTCATTATAGAAATAAAAAAGATTTAAGACTAAATGTAGAGAGTTGGTGTAAAGAGAAAAGTCAAAAGTGAAAGAGAAAAATATGAATCACAGTTGCTGAATATGGTTAATTAACTTTAACGTTTGAAGTGTGTAATTGCAATATATAACAAAATAACATTCAAGTTTTATTTGACATAGAGACTATACACGAGGGAAACATATTTGGAAGGTCGTATCAATTCATTCAGCTAAATGGTATTGTGAACCAGGAAAAAGTAGTAATTTTGATTTAATTTTTACCTCCATCGTATAAACATCTAGTGATCATGCTCATATTAGAAAAAGAGAAAATTGGTATAAAAGATAGAATCGTTTTACTTTTGGCTTACAAACGAGACAAAGGGCTTGTTTGGATAATAGTTGATTAGCTAAAAATTGGCTAATTGGCCAAAATCAGCTGTTTGACTTAGTCAATCAGCCATTAAATTTGTTTGGTAGTTGGCTGATTGGGTTGGCTGATTCAACCCAATCAGC
>JAOQMS010000088.1:17239-29610 GCA_027563885.1 Erythroxylum longipes | reverse complement strand
AAAGCAAGTTTTCAAGAATTGCCATTTTGG
The DNA here is from genome assembly GCA_027563885.1 of Erythroxylum longipes. Classification (NCBI taxonomy): domain Eukaryota; kingdom Viridiplantae; phylum Streptophyta; class Magnoliopsida; order Malpighiales; family Erythroxylaceae; genus Erythroxylum; species Erythroxylum longipes. The sequence continues at coordinate 29,580 of JAOQMS010000088.1, read as the reverse complement.
GCAATAAGTTTACAAGTCATGAATTATGTGTTATGTGGGTTTGTGGTAGTCCCATAAGTTCCGTCACGTGGACGTTGACCAAGTAAAGGCTTCTCCCGCCTGCCCGCTAGTGACATGGAGCTCCTTCATGGACTCTCCTAATTTCACGGCTACACAAGACCCTTCTGGGAATTGTATAGTATGTTCTGTTTTGGATCCACCTGAATCATTCTAATGTGCTTATGTGTTAGTAAGTTGAATGCATACATGATTTATGATTGCTCATGAACCATTTGATAAAATGAGAATTTTGAGAAATAAGTGGTTGGTGATTTATATGCAAAATTATTATGGTTTCTAATTTGTATAATGGAAATGAGTCTTGAAAATGGTTTTTGCTTGTTTCTTGATTATAAACTTGTTACCCATGAGCTTGAAGCTCACCATCTTTATCCATCCCATCTTTAGGTAAAGAACATGAGATCGAGTGAAAGTGGTCAAAGCATCGCTTCAAGTTGCATATTTTTGTATTTTAAGCTAGATTTTGTAATAATGAGGATTTTAGTTTTTGAGTATTATTAGTTCAAGTATCTTATGTATTTTGGGATTATGAGATATGGTTATATTATGGTTTGAAATGCCATTACAGCTTTGAAAAAAAACTCTTATCTTCTGATGAAAATGAATTTTGAACTATGTACGGATGCCATTAAGTGAAAATGTGAATTTGCGTATGGATAAGGTTGAATTGAAATTAGGGACATTTGAGGAAGTAATTAATTTGAGATGATGAATTTTGAATAGGAATTGTGGTTACATATAAGTAAGATATGTTATGGTATAAAAGCATGAAGATGAATTAATAATGGTTAAGGTGTTTTTCATTGGATTGCATGTTATATGATTCCAAATAGTTGGCGAATAAGGGTTCTTTGAAATAACCCTACAGGGTAATAAGCTCACGTTTTATGACTTCTGAGTTGGACTCTAGAAATGAGGTCCAACAGATGTTCCCTGATTGCTAGTTGTGTAGCAGTTATATAAACTACCTTGTATTCATTATTCAGATATAAAAAATAAGAAGAGAATAATCTTTGTATTTTTTTCATAGTTTCATTTCTTTGCACTTAATATGGTATCAAACCACCAAGTTCGCTCCTAATTTTCTCTTCTCCTCTCCTCTCCTTTTCTCTGTTTCCTCTGTTATTAGTTTCGAATTACTGTCTTCTTTCACGCTAACTCTCATCATGTAAACAACCATCAACTTAATTACATCTTTAGCTGATCCAGCCTTAGATGTCTCAAATCCCTTCTATCTAAATTCTGCAGACAATCCTAGAGCTTTACTTGTGTTAAAAGCTTTTGATTGAACAAGTTTTATATCCTAGAAAAGAACTATGGTTTTAGCTTTCTCTGCTAAGAATAAACTCAAATTTGTAAATGGAGATGTGTGAACATATTCACCTCTCCTTAGTAACTAGAATAGAAATAATTCCATGGTCATAAGCGGGCTATTAAACTCTCTAAGTAAGAAAATTGCTGAGAGCGTATTATATTTCAGCTTAGCTCGTGAAGTATGGTTTCAATTAATTGAACGATATAAGCAATCCAATGGAACTGTGATTTATTAAATCCAGAACGGTCTGTATTCAACTTTACCAGGAGCTGATAGCGTCTTAACTTACTTCACTAAGATGAAAGGTATTTAGGACTAATGTAAATTGCTTCTTGAATTCCTGTTTGTACGTGTGGTGCTGTAAATGTCATGGAAAAAAATACACGAAGATCAGAAATTCATTCAACTACTTTTGGAGTTTAATGATTCTTATGTTGTGATTAGAGTTCAGATATTGATGATGCAACCTATTCCTAACATTGCTTCTGTTTACTCAATTCTTATTTATGAAGAAAAACAAAGGGAGATCTCTTTTTTTGCTTAATTCATTCAAGAGTCTTCAGCCATGAATGTAATTTTTGTTGCTTATAATTCTAGTAACAAAAAAGGAAATAATGGAAAAGATAATAAGAAGTTCAATCCTAACGTAATTTGCAGTTACTGTAAAAAGCTAGGATATGTGAAAGCTCAATGCTATCAAATTAATGGCTTTCCTTTATATTTTAGTTCACTAAACTAAAATGCTTGAGTTCAGCAAATTTAGCCAATATTCAATATGCTTTTGAAGGTGCTTCTCAAGCCCAAACAGATCCTGGAACGTTGCTACAGCTTAAATCACTCAAGAACAGTATAATCAGCTCGTCTAACTCCTAAACCAACACAAGACTAGTGCTTAATCTATTGGTATTTATCAAGGGAATCTCACTATTAATTCTGGTTCATCCAATTTCATAGGTAGCTAGAGTGATAAATTAACAATAATGCCTGTTTGTGCTATAAGCTCTTGCACTTTTATTTCTGGACCTAATCATTTACATACTTTATGGATACTTGACTCGAATGCATCTGATCATATTTGTTCTGATAAGACCTTGTTTTCTTCTCTTAATCAACTCCCAAATTCTTATTCCATAACCTTGCCTAATGTTTTTAATATTCCAGTACCAGCCATAGGACAAGTCAAACTCGATGACCACATCATTCTTTCTCATGTGTTGTTTGTTCCTTCATTTAAATACAATCTCATTTCCATAAGTAAACTTTTCACTCGATTAAATTGTACCATCCTTTTCCACGCTAACTACTGTATTTTGTAGGCCCCTTCATTGAAGAGGCCAATTCCCCTTGGTAAGAAGATTGGTGGTTTATAAATTCTGCATCACGAAAAGGACAATGCATCAACCATGAACCCTCCTTCTTTAGCTGATAATGTCTTACACTCCGATTGTAATACCTCTGAATTCATTCTTAGTTGCACTAGTTCTTCATCTACTGATGTACATCTTTGGCATGGTAGACTTGGCCATTTACATGTAAATAAACTAAAGCTTTTATCGGTTATACCACATACATTTAGTGATATTCTACCTTGTCTCATCTGTTCACAAGCTAAACAACACATATTACCATTTCCTAATAGCTCAATCAAAACTACAGATCCCTTTGATATTATTCATGTGGATATTTGGGGACCTTATAGATATTGTATTCATAATGGTTTTCATTATTTCATGACCGTAGTGGACGATTATAGGAGAAATACATAGGTTCATCTTTTGTCACATAAAAGTAGTGGTTTCACAATGATCAAGTTCTTTATATCCCTTGTTAAAATTCAGTTTCACAAGACCATAAAAATATTGTGAACTGATAATACTCCAGAATTGTGTAATAGTAGAGAAGGAAAAGAATATTTAGCTTCCTTGGGGATTATTCATCACAAAAGCACACCCTATACTCTACAACAAAATGGAGTAGTTGAGTGTAAACACAAACACATATTAGAGGTTTCTAGAGCTCTTCTTTTTTCAATCAGGATTATCTATCTCTTATTGGTGGGAATGTGTTCTCACTGTAGTTTATTTAATTAATAGAATACCAACTCAAGTTCTTAATGGAGTCAGTCCTTTGGAAAGGTTGTTTAAATCTAAACCTCCCTTGAATCACCTTAGAAATTTCAGTTGCTTATGCTATGTATCCACTAATGCTAAGGAAAGAGACAAATTTCAGCCAAGAGCATTTCCATGCACTTTTATTAGTTATCCATTTGGTCAAAAAGCATACAAGGTTTTCTGCCTTTCTACCTAACAAATCATCATTTCCAGAGACATACACTTTTACGAGCATATTTTTCCTTTATAAAAATCTTCATCTCCTACTATAACTACTTCTGATATTCCTTTACCTAACGTAATAATTGATAATTATCCTTTACATTCTTCTTCACACATTTCTGATTCTCTATCTTCGTCGTCACCTTCTGTACCACCACAAAATGTTTCCTCTCTTAACTTACCCGTTTCATCTTCACCACTACAGCAATCTTCATCTTCTTCTATTTGTCATCCTTCAGCTCCTTCCTCTTCAATTTCCCATCGTGATATTCCTCTTACAAGAACTACTAGACAAGTGAAATTACCTTCCCGTTTACAAGATTTTGTGTGCAAGTTTGCATTTTTCTCTGATCCTTTTTATTCTTGTCATCATACTCTCACTAGTACATATACAGGGGGCCTTTGTTCTAGTGTTTGTGGACTTGTGGATAGACCTGTGTTCAACTTAGTTTTGTTGGACTATGATCTACTTCATTGTCATCAAGCTGCTGGACATCCTCTTTAGGAAGAGGTAATATGACAAGAACTTTCAGCCTTAGATAGTAACAACACATGGGAACTTATTAAGATTCCCAAAGGCAAAAGACCTATCAGCTGTAAGTGGATGTTTAAAATCAAACATAAATCAAATGGGACGGTTGAGCGTTACAAATCCAGGCTTATGGCAAAAGGTTTTACACAAATATGGTGAGGATTACCATGAAATCTTTTCTCTAGTTATTAAGTTCAACACTATTCGTAGCATTGTTGCTATAGCTGTCAAGCGACATTAAGACATTCACCAATTTGATGTTAATAACGCTTTCTTACATGAGGATTTACAAGATGATGTTTACATGAAAGTTTCTCCATGTAAGTTCAAGAAGTCCTTATATGGGTTGAAGCAAACTTCCCGTCAGTGGTATTCCAAACTATCAGATGCTCTAAAATAAGAGATTATGTTTACTCTCCCAATGATTACTCTTTATTCCTTAAACATTCTAGAGAATCCTTATTTATAGTTTCAATGTATGTCGATGACATTCTAGTCATTGGGAAAAATAATACTGAGATTTTTAGCTTAGAGACATTTCTTGATACTCAATTTAAAATCAAAGATCTCAGTTCCCTCAGGTATTTTCTAGGTATAAAATTTGTTAATGTTTTAGATGGGGTCATAATCAGTAGACCTATTGGAAGCTCATTCTATTTCACAATATAAACCGATTACTGCTTCATTTCCTTACAACTTAAAGTTGCTGCCAAAGATGGAGAATACTTTGCCTGATCCTAGCATCTACAGGCAATTGATTGGAAAGTTAAATTCCTTCTTCACACTCATCCTGACTTAGCCTTCTCGGTACAATATCTTAGTTAATTCAATGAACAACTTGTGTAAGGTCATTTACAAGCTAGTATCCATGTATTACGATATTTATCTGGAACTTCCCCTCAAGGTTTGCTGTTCAATGATAATAATAATTTTGATTTAGTTGCATATTATGATTATGACTTGACATGTCCAATTACTTGACAATCTGTGAGTGATTATGTTATCACTTTAGGAGGATCTCCCATATGTTGGAAATCTAAGAAACAAGGGACAATTTCCTTATCATCAGCAAAAGCTGAATATAGATCCCTTTGAAGGGTCACTATTGAGTTGTCATTACTTAGTCATTTATTAAACGAACTTCTTGTTTCCAACATCACTCCCATTCTTGTAAAATGTGATTATATGGCTGTTGTCTACATTGCGAGAAATCCAGTCCTTCATCAAAGGACCAAACACATCGAAATTGATGCTCATTATGTCTAGGAACAACTTCAGAATGGCCTCATCAATATTTCCCATGTTCCTTCTTCTCAGTAACTTGCTGACATTTTTACCAAATCTTTATCTAGTCCTATACATATTCGAGCGGTTTTCAAGCTTGGACTGTTGCCTCCACCTCCAGCTTGAAGGGGGTGTTATGTATTATCAATGCAACAATACAGCGCTACCAGAGAGGATTGTCAGCTTGTATTTATTCTTTTATTTAACTAAATTTTCTGGACATCCTCCAAATTCTGTCAGAATTTGTTACTAGTTTTGTTGGGTCTGTTAACAGGGATATTCCCTGATTGCTAGCTGTGTAATAGTTATATAAACTACCTTATATTCATTATTCAGATAGAGTAAATAAGAAGAGAATAATCTTTGTATTTTTTTTCATAGCTTCATTTCTTTGCACTTAATAGTGGCTATCTTATGTGGTCAGTGTGGTTACTTTTATATTCTTATATTTCTGATTTTGATGTAGTTATTCTTGCATTTTTGTGAGTTCTTACTGTTATGTTTATCTTTTTGTGTAAGAAAGAAGCTTTTGCAGAAGTTACTAATGGTGCAAGAGAGAAAATATCATGGTGATGGAAAAGAACTGTCATGGTACTGAGAAGGAACTGTCGTGCCATGGAAAGGAGTCTTCACTTTATGTCTATATTTTGATATACACATTGATGATTATCACTCATTTTAATGTACTAATTAATTTTATAATGGATTATATTTTAAATTAGGTCCTATAGTTTTTATTTCTCATATTTAAAATGTTTTTTACGTTAAATATCTAGTAATTCTTCTATGCAATTTATTTTGTGCATTCATATCTACTCTGCGTGGTTTCATTCAAACAAAATGATTTTATTTTGTAAACCACATATCGTGCTATTGTTACTTCCATTGCATTGAACGTCCCTCTCCTTTTTCACAACAGATATCCCAGTTTCTCGTGTTGGGATGCAATGCAACTCAACAAGCTCTCGGTCCAAACAGATAAAGTAGTGCAACTTTACGTTGTTTAAATGTTTGATTTTCTGTATATCAGTTATGTCCGCAGTATTCTGACTTCCCCAATCGAGCATAATTAGTTCGTCTTGGTCTACATAGCCTTCTGCATAAGTAGACTAGACAACAATTCTAAAAAATAAATTTGTTGTCTTGCAACTATTTTTATCTTGTACCAAAGTCTGATGTTTCCCTCGTGAAGGGATTAGACACGCACAGCATTTCAGGGTCACTCTTGAAGAAAAGAGCGGCACAGGCACAGACCACAGCGACCGTCGAGAGCATTGCGGGCCTATACACCAGAGAACTGCTGGTTGTTTTATAAGCAAACTTCTGACGGCAAAGCATGCAATCGGACTGCATTGGTTTAAATGTCGCACGTCCGATCTGAAAGCTGGTTAAATCTTCATGTTGCATGTTGGATCTTTAAAAAAAAAAAAATAACAATCCATGACTACCATTTGTCTCAGGATATCTTTGTTTATCAAGCATTCATGAATGTGGTTTAGAATTGCAAATGTAGATTTAATATTTCCTTTTCAGTTTTTGTGGCCGGTATTTCAAAAACACAACTTTTAATGACAAGTAATAGCTTCTTGCTGATATGATATAAGCTCTAAAACACAAAATGTATAAACAAACATTGGACATAAAGAGAACATGCTAGAGTGCGTATAAGCAAGCCTAACACACGTTATTGATAATCATAAGATTATACTATATATTAAGGAAAAAAGCCCTCGGATCAGATACCGGTTAAATTTAATAGCCCAAATTTTAATTAAAAAAATAAAGAAAAGGCAAAATAATGGGACAAGACGTAAGGATTTACGTGGTTTGGTCAATCTGACCTACATTCATAGCCGAAGGGTGAGCCAAATTCACTAATATGTAGAGAAAGTACAATAATTATAGAAGACTGGCACAAGAAGCGTTCTAATCAGAAAATTACCAAAAGGAAATCTGCGAGAGATAGTTGTGAAAGAAAGAAAAATGGTGTATTGATGCCTCAAACGAGGCCTTCTATTTATAGCTGAAATCCCAAGCTTCTGTCTGAAAAATTCTTTAATCTGTGCGCAATTTCAGCAATTGACAACAATGTCACGTGTACAAAGAAAATAATGCATCCAAGATAATTTCCAACAGTTAGTAGCCAACAATTGTTGACTTGGTGGAGAGGCCAAAGCATGCAACAAATCTCTACCTTGACTTGGTTCCGAATAATTAGTGATATACTCCATTGGCCCGACAATGCCCAAAAGGGCCATATCATCAACTTCGAACACCAATTAACTCCAAGCACTGCTTGAACTTGTAAACTGGAAGAGCCTTTGTAAACATATCAGTAGGATTATCCTTAGTGTTGATCTTCTGAATAAGGACCTTCTTCTCTGCAATAGTATCCCAAATAAAATGATATTTAACATCAATATTTTTGTCCTCTCATGATACATCTGGTCTTTTGTCAAATGAATAGTACTCTAACTATCACAATGAATGGTAGTAATCCCTTGATGTAGAGATAATTCACCAAAAAAACCTCTTAACCATATTGCTTCTTTGATAGCCTCAGTGACTGCCATATATTTTGCTTCAGTAGTAGATAAAGCCATTACATGTTATAGAGTAGCTTTTCAACTAACGGCATAACCTCCAATGCAAAATACATAACCTGTCAGAGACTTGCGTCTGGCGAGATCACCGGTATAATCTGAATCTACAAAACCAACCAAAGTGTTGCTGGTTCTACCAAATTCTAAACAAAAGTTTGAAATACATTCAAGTATCTGAGAATTCATTTCACAACCTACCAATGTTCTTTGCCAAGATTGGCCATATATCTGCTAACTACACTAACAACTTGTGAAATATCAGGACGAGTACATACCATTGCATACATAATACTGCTGATGGCATTAAAATACGGTGTGTCATATAATCTTCATCTTCCTGTGACTGTGGTGATTGAGCAACAAATAGTATAAAATGACTAGAAAAAGTAGTACTAACTATTTTAGCATCTCACATGCCAAATCTCTCCAAAAATTTATTAAGATAATTCTCCTGAGTCAAGAATAATTTACTAGCTCCTTGATCACGTCTTATCTCCATGCCAAGAATTTTCTTTATTGCTCCCAAATCTTTCATCTCAAATTCACCATGCAATAAGGCCTTTAAATGGTGACTATCTGTGACATTCTTAGGAGCAATAAGCATATCATAAACATATAATAACAAATAGATGAATGAGCCATCATTTAACTTCCGGAAGTAAACACAACTATCATATATGCTCCTGGAGAAATCATGACCCAACTTAAATGAATCAAACCTCTTATATCACTATCTTGGAGACTGCTTCAATCCATACAAGGATTTCTTCAACAAACAACCTAGTCTTCTTTTCCTATCACTTCAAAACCATCAGGAGCATTCTTGTATGGATTCACCAGAACCCAAGTACCATTTTTATGCAAAGATTTCATTTCTTCGTTTATAGCCACCACGTACTTTTCAACATCAACACTTAAAACTGCCTCCATATATGTGGAGGGTTCACCATCTCCACCTGTTTCCTACGCCACTGATAAAGCATATGAAACTAAATTTGCATATCTCTGTGGTGGTCGAATTTCCTGTTTTGGTCTGTCTCTGGTTATGGAATGTTCTTTTTTACTGGTTCATCTTGAACATGATTAGGATCTGGTTCATCAACTTGATCTGTCTAATGTGTAGAAGACGTCTGTGAAGGACTTGAACTACCAATCTCTAACTCCACCTATTTCTGTGCACTATCCTCCTTTTCTAAATTATAAGGATTATAAGACTATTTTGTAGGATACAGCATAAAGGACTCATCAAATTTAACGTCCCTACGAATTACAAATTTAGGTGACTTAGGATCAGGAAACCACAAATGATATCCTTTCACCCCTGAAGCAAAACTGAGAAAAATACATTTCTTAGCCCTAGGCTCTAACTTTCCCTCATTTACATGCATATATGTTGGACACCTAAATATTCTTAAAGTAGAGTAATCAGTAGGAGTACCTGACCAAACTTCCTCTAGAGTCTTGAAATCGAGAGGAGCACAAAGAGAGCAGTTGACAATGTAGCAAGCCTTAGCAATGGTTTCTACCCAAAAATCAAGTGTCAACCCTGCATTAGCGACCATACACCGAGCCCTTTCCAAAAGAGATCGGTTTATGCGCTCGACGACTTCATTTTATTACGGAGTCATTCTAATGGTGTGATGCCGAGCAATTCTTTCATTCTTGCAAAATTCATTGAATTCACCTCCATAAAATTCCAAACCATTATCTGTCTGTAGCCTCTTAATATGTTTTCCTGTCTACTTTTTAATCAAAATTTTTCATTGCTTAAAGGTTAAGAAAACATCATTCTTATGTTTCAAGAAATACACCCAAACCTTCTTTGAATAATCATCAATAAAAGTCAACATATATCAGGCACCACCTTTAGATGGAATATGAGAGGGCTCCTAAAGATCGGAATGAATATAATCCAAAGTACCTTTAGTTTTATAGATAGCTGGAGAACCGAAATTAACTCGTTTTTGCTTCCTAAAGATGCAATGCTTACAAAAGTCCATCTTACCAGTACTTTGACCACAAAGTAGGCCTCTTTTGCTTAACAATGTTAAACCTGTCTCACCCATGTGTCCCAAACGCATGTGCCACAATCTGGTAATGTCACCATTTGTAGAGACTGCCGCATCACTTATTACCTTAGATCCTGTAAAATATACAAATTGCCAGACCTGCAAGCTTTCATTAATACAAGAGCACCTTTAGAAATTTTCAAAAACTCCACCTTCATCTAAGAACTTGCACCCTTGAGAATTAAGAGTACCTAAAGAGATGAGATTTTTCTTCAAATCAGGAGCATGTCTAACATTGGTGAGTGTTCTGACGATACCATTATACATTTTGATCTGGACTGTACCTTTACCAATAACTTTACAGGCAACATTATTACCATCAAAACAATTCTGCCATCCAATGACTTATAAGTGGAAAAACTTCCCTGTTGGGACTCATGTGGTAAAAACAACCCGAATCTAAAATCCACTCCTTATTAATCCTGACTTTGTCTTTTATAACTACAAAGATAATTCTCTCATTCTCATTTGCCGCTACACTAGCCTCGGTGATATTGCTGTTATTCAGCTCAATTTATATAATAAGTACACGTTTTATAGGCTTGATCTTCATCCTCAATTTTTACATCTACATTCTTCAAATCGAAAATAAGAGAATCAAATTATCCAGATGTGAAAGAATAGATGTACTTTCTGTCATCCTCAACATGTACAACTTCTGTTTTGAATAAAGCTGATTTTCTACTGTCTTGTTCATGTACATGGCTTTTAACTTCTCCCACATACCTTTAGCATTGTTTTCACTAGCAACCTCCTGCAAAACCTTATCGGAAAGATTCAATATGATGGCTGATCTAGCCTTTTTATCTAGATCTGTGAATTTATCTGACATCACATCTGTTGGCCCTGGGTCTCGTTATGAATTTTATGGCGACTACGTGCCACCATTGGGATTTATTTGAAATAATAATAAATATATTTGAGAACATTTCAATAAAATAAAATATAACATTTAAATTTAATTAAAGTCTAGACAAGGAAGATTTATGGTGGGACCTTTTTTTTTCTATATAAGCAAATAGTAATTAAAATGTCATAGAATGATTTTAGACATAAAATCAAATTATAAAAAATGAATTAATATAAACAATTAATTAATAATAAAATAAATAAATATATTAAATAAATAAAATTCATAGGAGAAGTAAAAATAATACCCAACAATTTAATGAAAAAATTTCCATAGCAAAAATGAACAAAGAATAAATGATTTGGGTGTTAAAAGAATTACTATGCAATTTGATTTAGTAATGGACCATCTTAATTCAAAAGAGGAAAAGTCACAAGTGTGACTCTTCATAGTCACACCTGTGACAAAAGTCACGGGCGTGATTTTTATCTCTCACGCCCGTGAGAGGGAGAAAGAAACAGGGGCGTCACGATCGTGACATATGGTGAACAGTAGCAGGAAAATGAGGGGAGTTGCGATCGTACTGTGTCACGATCACAACTTTTGTAAAATTTTGGGACTGTCGCGATCGCGACTTTGTGAAATTTTGGGACTGTCACGATCGTGCTTCGTCGCAATTGCGACTTCCCAGTTAAATATCCTCATTTATAAATAACATAACTTTTGATCCAGAAGTCCAAAAATTTCAAACTTTATATTTTTTAAAAGATAAGAAAAATATCTACAACTTTAATGAAGACAATTTTGTCTAATTCAGCCTGTAGCGATACATTTTAATCTTTTAAGTAAAGATTACCAGTTCAGTCAAAAATTTGTACACCAAAACTGCTATCTTATAAAGTCCATAACTCTTGCGTCTGAAATCCAAAATTTTCAATCTTTACACCATTAGAAAGATAAAAGCATAATATACAACTTTTATGAAGACCACTTAGACTAATTCTACCTCTATCAATACAGTTTATTCCTTAAACTTTCAGGTCACATTTTATCCTATTCTCTGTTTTCCATTCATCTGTTCACATACATTTCTAATATAAATTCCAAAGGACCCGAACCAACATTCAATTACCTACATACCAAAAATCCTTTGATAAACAATTTACTTCAAACAAGTCCCTCCAAATATCTCCTAACATTCAACACAAAGCCAACTTTACAGAAGAAAAAGAATCTGCATATATATCTATACATACATACATCAAAGAAATTTCTGCACTTTCACTGACAACTTT
>JAOQMS010000088.1:0-17139 GCA_027563885.1 Erythroxylum longipes | reverse complement strand
CCAGTTAATGGTTTCATATATGAGTTGATTCATTGACTTCAAATTAAATTAAATTAAGTCTGATCAAATTTTCCATTATTATTATTTACTCGTAATTGCATTTGTTAATTAAATAGCTAGCCTGAATTCATTGGAAAGCTAGGCAAAATCTGAGCCTCTGGTATCAGTGGAATGCATCCAAACCAATCAAAGAGACCCAGTATCTGAAAAACAAAAAGATAACTAAACAGAATGTGAAAATCTGTGATTATAAAACCTTATTTATAGCAAAATTTTCACTTCGGCAGTCCGTTTACCCAACTTTTATAGATTTAATTAACAAATTAAAAGAAAAAAGCAATTAAAATAGATTTAAAAAATGAAAAACTCAAACCTCCTCTGGAAGTTTCAACAGCTCGCGAGGAGCTAGTGTCGCCGGTAGCTGGTCTCCTGCGCATCCGATGAGTAGCAGTCGAACGAGATACTGTCTCTCTCTGAGGAGCCTGAAAATTTCACCACTCTATATTTAGAATCCAAATCAAATGTTAAGACCTCCGACATCGAGAATGAAGAAATGGACCTGAATCAAAAATCGCAAAAGAATGGCTTAAATCATTTTAAAAAAACTTCAATACCTTGACTATCTTCTTTTCCTCTTATTCCTAATTTCTGGTTCAACGGCCAGCTTGTTTGCAAAGGTGGAGGGCTTGTTTGCAAAGTCCTCCCTTTATCTAATCTATTTATCTGAATTCTTTTCTCTAAAACTTGATGAACTCTTCTTCAATGAACTTCTAAATAGTTAACTAAGCTCGCAAAAGTAACAAAAGTAAATTTAATTAAAAATTGGGAAGAGTGAGCGACTGAGTGAGTAAAAGAGTGTGAGGCTTGGCGTTGGCTAAAGTGCGTCGATGGTGCATGTGGACTCTTAAATTCTTCGTCGTCATAAAGCTGAAGCAACTTTTGTCAATAAGTTCATGATGCCCACTTTGAAAACAATAAAATAGCACTCGTGTAATGAAATTTTATTTATTTTCAATTTAATTTTTAATAATGAAATGTTGTATTGAAATAAATAGAATTTGTATTAGTAATTATTATTATGACAAAGTAAATCAATATTTAAATTTAAATTTAAATTAATTTATTATATTATTGATAATAACAAATCTAAATTTTGGACACTTTTTTAACATATTTTTAAAGACAATTTTTACTATCTTAACTAAATGTCTAAAAATTCTGCCAATTTTTAGATTATTTAAGACACTTATTAGATGTGTCTAAGCATAAGTGTCTAAAACCTCCTTATTTTGTTGTTGTGGTTGTGAATGGTTGGTTGAACATGTGTTGTATGTTAATGCTTGGAAGTTGTTTGATGAAAGTCCTTAGAAGAGTTTTTATTTAAATTTAGAACGTGTGTGTGTGTTATCCAAAAGTAGGAGTTCTGCTATTTTCTTTCTTTCAAAATTGAAGCTCTATATCAGACAGTAGAAAATGTAGGAGTTGTGCTATTAAGAAAATGAAAAATAGGAGTTATGCTATTAATTTACAGTCTAACCAACTGATTTTTTTTAATGTTTCAAGCATTCAAAAATATGTTTAAAAGATGAGTGATTGTATCAATTAGAAAATTATTAGGACTTCCTATGGAATATAAAGAATTTTCTTTTCTTGTTTATTGATTTTAAAGTTCTACCTTTTAATATAATTCAAATGTTAGTTCGTTTAACTTTTTGAAATGAAAATGTTGTTCAATAATAACACATATCATCTAATACTTATATACAACATAAAAAATTCTAATCTAACTACAACTTTATTTCATAATTGAGACAAAACTCTATTTGATTTCTATATTAATAATACATAAACATCAATCAAATTTGATAAATCAAATTTACAAAAAAATATATTTATGATCTTGATAATTTTCACTTAGATTCAAGTAAGTCAAAGAATAACAACTGATCCAACACAAACACAATTACATCACAACACAAACAGATAATCATTTTTCATATAATGTTCACATCTCAAGTAGTAGTTGAATCATGATATAGCAGGTGTTTATTCAATTTTCACATTATAATAGGAACTCGAGTTAAATCCTATAGCATCGACAATCTCATCTCTCATTTCTCTTAATATAAGTTGCTTATCTCCCTATATGTTAATTACTAGCTCTTGGTCCTCGTCATTAGGTCATTATTCCTCTTATTGAATTTGCTAATGGTAGCATCTTATCTTTTTTTTTAAAATTTGATATTATGGGTAACTTGTCAATTTCATGGAAATCCCTAAGTCCCCAACATTACCATACAAGCATACAAGGTTCTATAACATAAGGCAATGGCATATAAATGTAATGATTTTCATCTTTTTTAATGATTCAAATCTTCATTTACATATTATTAGGAAGAAAATATTTAATTAGTGTATTTATTATCTGTAATTATTTAAGATGGATGAAGGTAACCCCTCAATAACACAAACCAACATAATAGAAAGTTAATATAATGTATGATCATATATTATGTGAAGAAACAATTCAAATAAAAAGAGTTATTATAAAATTTGACGTTTGAAATCACTTCATAAAAATTAAATAAGCAAGATAGTCGATAAGTAAAATGGAAGTACCACCATCAATTGCTTGACTCAACCATACTAACAAGATGCTTTTGTCTCCTTCACATCAGTTTAGCGAGAGTGCCACTTTTTTGTTCATAAATAAGAATTTGTTATCTAAAAAATCCCATAAAAGGCAGGTGGACTGGTAACCCTCTCTTGGATAATTTGTATGATGCGTCACATTCCACTTTCTTGAACTTTACATTTAAGCCATATCAAAATATAATAAAAAGAAAAATGGTACGTATTAAGAGATCAAATTTTTTAACATTTAACCACGCAAAGGAAGAAATGAAAATAGTCTATGATCCTAAAAAGTCCAATTATTTATTTACTGAGGTAATCATAAAGCATGAATATCCACTCTCAAATGTGGATCACCAAGACTTTATGATGTTTATCATTTCATTCAATGATTAAAAAATCAAACCAATTTGGTCAATGAGTTTTTGTTCTTTCACATATCACATATTGTACCCTGCCCCTTCTTTCTCAAAACGTCATATACAATTAGCATTCGGTAAATCCTCTCTAAAATATTCTAAATTTTGAATCCACTATTGGTCTCTCACGACATGTCAAAGTCCCATAAATCATTCTAGCCATTTTCCCATAAAAAAGCTTTAATTACATCAAGACAATATGTAGAATTATTCCTTATATTCTAATACAGAATATCTAAATAAGACATAAATCTAGAAGTTTTACTAATTAAACCTATCTTGAGCTCATTAGGAGAAATATAAACACTTTCAAATAGAGGTAGCTTATCTCATGTTCTAGTTTTCTTTCAAAAACTTTTATTACTCTTTGATTAGTAATTAGAAAAAGGTAAATAGTAAAAAGGATATTGGTGATATTTATAATTGCTCTAAAACTTAACTATGGCATTCTCTCCTATGTAGAACTTGTTACCTGCCTTTCTGTGTCTTTGTTCTATTATGATTCTTCTGTGTCTTTGCTATATGTTCACTAACTCCATAGCCATACTATTTTGCAGATTCTGTATTCCTCTTTTTGCTTGGAGACAACATAAATAGCTTAAGTCAACTGTATGCATCTAGACATCTTCAAGTATGTGAATTACTAGTAACCTTTATTGTTTTATATATCATTGTAGTTTCAATTTTTTGTATATTGAATGAATTATCAGTGCATATGAAATGATACAACGTTGTTGATTGCATCTAATATTAAACATAGTTTTTTTAACGTAATATAAAATAAAAATGTATGTAATAACTCTATTATCTTCTTGTATTGTATAGCTAAATGGATAAGAGTTGAATGTCTTATCGAAAATGGTCAACTGAATACGTAAAAGGAGTTAAGAGTTTTATGCAATTTGTAAAAGATCAAATGGGTGATGAATGTAGTATTCTTTGTCCATGCATTGATTGCTTAAATGTGGACTTCTAAAGTCAAGATGTTGTATATAATCACTTGCTCATCCAAGGAATAGACAAATTCTATAGTCCATGGCTTTATCATAGTGAACGTAAGGAAGCAAGTTGTAGTAGAAGCGTCAGTACATCTTATGATGAGAGTTTCAATAATGATGTTGATGATTGTGATGTGAATGATGATGGTGATGATGGGATTGATGAGATGTTAGACGATTGTTAGAATTATATGGAGACAATGAATGAAACAGGAATGCCTAACATAATTGGTAGTATGACAGAAGATAATTTTGGGGAGTTATTGAAAGTTGCTCAAGAACAATTATATCCAGGGTGTTCTAATTTTTCTCAACTGTCATTTGTTGTGAAATTGCTACATTTGAAGGTTTATAATAAATGGAGTAACAAGTCATTTGACATGTTAATTGACTTACTAAATGATGCATTACCTATAGGACATAAGTTATCGAAATCTTACTATGACGTGAAGAAATTGTTAAGGGACCTTGGATTGGGATATATTTCAATTCATGCTTATAAGTATGATTGTGTTCTTTATTGTAAGGAAAATAAAGAACTTCAGGAGTGTCCTATTTATGGGACATCTAGGTGGTAGGTGGATGATGGGAGAGGGAAAAAGATACTGATTAAAATCATTCGATACTTTCCTATTAAACCATGACTACAAAGGCTGTTTATGTCAACAAAAATAACTATAGATATGAGGTGGCATAAAGAGAAACGCATTAATGATAACATAATACGTCACCCAGCTGACTCAATGGCATAGTGAGAGCTTGATAGAAAGTTCCCATGGTTCGGACAAGATTATCGTAATGTTCGACTTGTATTGGCATCAGATGGATTTAAGCCTTTTAGTAATATGAGTAATTCATATAGCATGTGGCCAGTGATTCTAGTCCCATATAATTTACCTCCATGGAAGTGTACAAAGGAGCCTTTTCTATTTTTGTCTTTGCCGATTCCAGGACCTACTGCTCCTTATAAGGACATATATGTTACTTGCAACCATTAATTGATGACTTAAACAATCTATGGCAATATGGATTAAAAACTTTTGATGTTGTTGAAGGCAGCACATTTACAATGCATGATGTTGTATTGTGGACTATCAATGATTTCCCAGCTTATGGGAATTTGTTGGGGTGTATCGCTTGTCCTATCTATAATTATTAAACATATTCAACAAGGATACGAAGTAAAATTTGTTATACAGGTCATCGTTGTTATTTAGAACATGGGCATAGATGGTGAAAAAGTAAACAGTTTGATGACACAGTTGAGTTAGGTGAAGCTTTGATGCAGTTGTCGGGTGATGACATTATTTATCAACTATCACATTTAGGGGACATTACACCTGGAAAACACCCAAGTAATAGAAAGCGTAAGATAAATGATATTGAATTGAATTGGACTAAAAAAGCATATTTTTCAGCTTGCCATATTGGAAGGAATTACTATTAAGGCATAATCTTGATGTCATTCATATTGGGAAAAACGTTTATAAGACCATTTTAGGGACTGTTATAGGAATTGATGGGAAATCCAAAGACACTATTAAGGTTATACTAGACTTAGAAGATATGAATATTAGAAAAGTTTTGCATTTGAGAAAAGAGATGATGGATCATACTTTATTCCCCCTGTTTGTTACAATATGTTAAAAAGTGAGAAACAAGGATTCTATCAGTTCCTCCAATCAGTCAAATTTTTAGATGGGTATGCATCTATTTAGGCCGTTGTGTGAATGTTAAAGAGGGAAAAGTGTCAGGGTTGAAAAGTTATGATTGTTATGTACTTTTACAACAACTACTTCTTATTAAAATACATGGGTGTTTGTCGAAGGATGTGTCCGTTATTGTAGGTCAAGTGGGAGACTTTTTTAAGCAATTATGTTTCAAGACATTAAAGTTGAAGAGCTTAATAAATTGGGGAAAGACATAACATTGATTCTATGTAAGCTTAAACTATTATTCCCCCAATCATTTTTTGATGTTATGGTTCATTTGGCAATTCACTTACCATATGAAGCAAAACTTAGTGAACCGGTTCAATTTCGATGGATGTTTTCAATTAAAAGGTAATTCATATTAAATTCAATAAGTTTTTCCTATATTATTTTTGTGTAACAATTCCTAATTTTAACTATTTATGTTTAGGTTTTTATGCTCTTTTAAGCATTATGTATATAATAGAGCTCGACCAGTGGGGTCTATTGTAGAGGCTTATATAACAAATGAATGCTTGACATTTTGTTCAATGTACTTAATTGATGTGGAGACGGGATTTAATAGACCAGAACGTAACTTTGATTTTAATGATGATGGTGGGTTGTTTATTGTCTCCCAAAAAGGTAGGCCATTTGGTGCAGGTAAATATGTGGAGTTAAGTAAAGACGAATTCGAAATTGCCCATTGGTATATTTTGAATAATTGTGAGAACGTCGATACATACATGGAGTACATATATACCAAAGGGGTCATTCAAACAATCATATTACAATTTTCTTTATTAACTCTGAGATCTAACTTTGTTTTTTTCAATAGAGAGCACAAAGACACAATTCGCAGAAAAGGGATCATTAACGTTGAAGAAAGACATAGGCAGAAGTTTGTATCATGGTTTAGAAATTGAGTAAGTTGTGTTATTAATTACATATTATCAAAATATGAGAATATGATGAGATCCTCATATTTATTCTCAATTTGTCATACATATGATACGGTTATATAACTGTAACGTGCAAGAAACGACAACAACATTATATAGTTTGGCATGTGGGCCTCATATTTGTGGGAAGAAATACTCAGGTTGCATTGTTAATGGGGTGCGATATCCCATACAAGATCGAGATAGTCGAGTTAGAAGTCAAAATAGTGGGGTTGTTGTTGAAGGATGTCATGCGACAAAATCATTGACTTCTACGGTGTCATATATGAAATTATAGAGTTGCACTACATCAAGGATAAGAAGGTTGTTCTACTTAAATGCAAATGGTTTGATCTAATTGACATGAGAGTTAACAGGCATATTACTAGCATAAATATTAGTAAGATATGGTATGATATGATCATTTTGTTCTTGCAAGTCAAGCTAAACAAGTTTTCTACATCAACGATACTGTGTTGGGTAACAATTGAAAGGTTGTCCAAAAGTTTCAATAAAGGAATGTCTTCGATTTTTGTGAAAGGGATATTGCTGAATTGAATGAGGATGCTGATGAAGTCTATCAAGATATTAGATTGGAGATTAATAATGAAGGCATTCTAGTAGAAGATGCAGATATATCATCATTCCATAAGAGAGATGTCAAGCCCAATATAGTTCAAATGGATGAAGTCCAAACTCATCTTATCTTACAAACAGATGAAGACTATACTTAGGATGACTTTAATGACAATGAAAATACTTTGCTGAAATATATTAATGATGAAGAATCAAATGATAATGTACTTAATGATGATGTTTTTCTTCATCTTGATCATGATGATTGAATGTAAGTTTCATTGTTTGTATTGTTTCAAATGTTAATTAGATAACTCTAAGTCTTATGTTGTTAATGTTGTAGTTATGTTAATTTACGATGACTATAAGCATATTTTTAATGTTTCAGTGATGTTTTTGTAGTAGTTGATTATTTTGACAAAATCTTGATCTTGACAATTTCTGTAAATAAACTGTTTTTGTTGTTTGAAATGTTAAGAATATAATTGTCTGATGTTGTTGATGTTTTACACAGGTTCATTATAATGGCACCTGGTCGAAACAATGGAAATAGGGTGGTAACGAGCGATGAAGTTCTTCCCTTAGAACAACTAGCAATTGCATCATCGCATGAGGAAAGTCAGCAACAATAACCTTTACCAACATCATCTGGTAGTCATGAAGGATCTTCAGGTCTGTTCTTGATAACCAAACATGTTTACAGTTATGCTCTCATTACATGTTTAGTGTGTTTTTATCATTATGTTTTTTTCAGGTTCTAATAATGGCCTTAGAAAACGAAGTAGAGGTAAGATAAAAGGAACTAAATTGCAACGGATGAATGTTGCAATGAATACCAAGTTGTCAGTGACGATTGACCCCACGAAAAGGAGCCCAATGGATAAGATCCAAGCTGCAAAATTGGCCAGTGTGGGCGTCGTCGTGAGAAATGATTTGCCTTGCCTTCAGCATGTCAGGCAGTTGATGGAAGACAACTTGCTACAAAATGCTTTGGATAAAGTTTTGGTAATTGTTCAATTAATTTCATTATATGTATTGTAATTTTACTTTATTAAAATAATAACTTATGTAATACATGTTTTCACAGATGAAGCTTAATATTGTTGATATCGACACGCCTGAGGTTTCAATCAGTGTTAGTTTACTGTTGAAACAAAGAGTGAAGGATCATCGATATCGACTTCATAAATATTATTAGTCTTTCCCTTCCGATGAAGAGACAAGGAGACATGTTCCGAAACAGGTGGCTAAAGAAAATTGGAATAAAATGTACGATTATTAGGCTTCAGCGAAGGTTCAGGTAATTAGTTTTCTCTCCATATTTCCTTCCATTAATTATGTTTAAACATCTCATGAATACTCTTAATTTAGGAAAAGTGTGAGAAAGCCAAGGCCAACAAAGCAAAAATGAAGACTCCTCATAACACCAGGTCCAGTTCATTTGTAGTCGTCCGACAAGAATATGTTAGTGTAACATTTTCAATTTATTATTCTACTTTTGAATGCAATAAATTCTAATTAGTTATAATTTTTTAAATTCATATTATAGAGCCAAACATAACTCCAAGAGCAAGAGTGTGATAAGATCACACTCTACAAGCACACACACTACAAGGAACGTCAAGGCTAGACGTTTGAAGAGGCATAAAGCAATTATGTAAGTACAAATAAATTAATATTACAATTTGTTTTTCTATGTAATAGTAAGTAATTATTTTTTAGTTGACTTGATTTTCTATTTTATATTGTAGGATAACATGCAGGAGTTGTTGTAGATGTCATTGGCTGAGGGGAATCGGTCCAATGTCGATGATATTTGCAACAATATCCTTGGTACACGATCGGGCTATATCAAGGGTTTTGGTTATGACCTTAAGCTTGTTGATGCCTCTTCATTCCGACCAACATTGTTGACAGCGCTTCAAGAGGAGAACAAGACACTGAATACCAAGTTAGATCATAATATTAAAGAAGTTAACAAGCTTAAAAAATAGTTTAAACAAATACTAGGTTCTGTATATGTTAATGGTAGTGACTCAAATGAAGACTCTTAGTTTGTAAATGATGTGTAAATATTTTTTTTCTATAAAACGTATTCCATTTTATATTTTATTTTATTTCAATTTATTATTATTTAAAAATTATGTCACTAACATTAATTATAAAATGAATAATATTAATATTTCAAACTTTCTTAAAAATTGTAATAAATTCAAAATAAATTTGTTTTTTAAAATTATAATAATAATTAAATTCAAAATTAAAATTTGTCACTAAATAATATTAGCTACCAAAACAAATTCATCACAAAAGCCTTAAAAATTGTAATAAATTTAAATTAAGTCATTTTTAACAATTATAATAATTATTAAATTCAAAATTAAAATTTGTCACCAAATACTATAAGCTACCAAAAAATTTCGTCACAAAAAGGTCATTAGCTATGTATATAGAACGTCACTAAAAATGTTTCACTATAATAAACATAATAGTAGCTAAAAGTATTTTGCTACCGAAACAAAATCGTCAGAAAAACCTATTAGCTACCAAAACGTAATTCGTCACAAAATTTTTTTACCTACGTTTACGGACCGTCACTAAAAACGTTTCCCTACAACAAGAATTTGGTAGCTAAAACTACTCTACTACTAAAATAAAATCGTCACTAAAAACAATTACCTACGAATAGGCTTTTGTCGTTAAAAAGTTTTATCTAAAAAACATAAACGTCACACATAACTATGTACGAAGTTTTGTGTTATCGTCAGTTATAATTTTTAGTGACAAATTGTTTGTGTTGAAAATACTTTCTATCGGGATTCGCCGACGATTTGGGTGATGATATGTTTTTGCTGCAAATGAGTATATGCAACGATTTGTTATTCTTTAGTGACATTAAATTTCTTAGCTAAATGTCCTGTTTGTTGTAGTGATTATTTGTAATTGGACAACTTTAATTATTTGAGGAAAATTGTTAAAATGAGTATTCTACCTTATGTGGGACTCTTTGATGATGAGGTTTATTTGAGATAAAAATCTCGGTCATAATAGTATTTAGTTGAAATCAAATCACCATATCTTGGCTAAGATAAGATGCAGATCTTTTATGAGTTTTGGACTTTACTTGACAGCCTATTTTAATAGTTTTTATCTAAGGTAGCTGATTTTTTGGTTATATTACTTGTATTGGACAACTGTTTTTCTCTGCATTTTGCGTGAATTTACTAGGCTGAATTGTGTGGGAGAAACGACTACAACATGATGACTTGGCGACTGTAATTTCAAAGATCTTGATTTATTTTTAATGGCTGATTTGTTGTGATTCTGTACAGATTATGAATTGCATTTTTTTGAAGCGTTATGTGATTTTATAGACTGTTAATTGTTGTGTTTTTGGGTCAAAACCTCCAGGTGTTTTTGCTGATTTGTTGTGATTCTGTACAGATTATGAATTGCATTTTTTTGAAGCGTTATGTGATTTTATGGACTGTTAATTGTTGTGTTTTTGGGTCAAAACCTCCAGGTGTTTTTAGTGTGGTTGTATCTCTTTGTTTATGACATTTCGATGATGAAACATTTATTAATTTAAGGTATTTTATGGTTGTTATGCATGGGATATCTTAGTGATATTATTAAAGATTTACAGTAGATTTCTTGGTGAGCAACTTCCCGTTCTTCTGTTGAAGAAGCTATATTGTTAAGGGACTTGTTTTTCTTATCTAAAATGTCTTTGTTTATGTTCTTTATTGTTTCAATCACTTGAGTTGTTTTATCTTCTTTTTATTATTGAATATTGTTTAGAAAATCCTCTATTGATGTTAGCATGAGATGATCATATCATTAGGTGTGATTTACTTTCATGGGTTGTGAGGATGAGGCATAGTGTCAAGGGAAGAGTGAGTCGACTCTGCAATGCCTTGAGTAAAACTATTGTTGTTCTTTTGCGAAAGTGATTAAGTTAGGTGAGGGCCCCACTGATGTAGGCAAGGTGTGCCGAACTGCATTACCAAATCTTAGGTGTTGATTTGTTTATTTTGCATTTAATTTTTTTGTTTTCATTTATGCTAGAAAAATTATAGTTGCTGACACAGTTGTTTTATATCAAGCAACCACAAATATAGTTCAAAGTTACTGCAGGTGTATCAAAATTTTTGTGAAACCATATCCTTTTTGAATTTTCAATTACAATCAATTCAACAACTGAATTCAAACACATAACAAAAAGCAACAATAAAAGCCCGCATTACCTCAAAAATCTTAGCAGTATAATATACAAATGAGTTAATTACAAAAAATCTCAAACTTTGCTCAATTTTTCAATTTTAGTCCGAAATTCAAAAGGTGGCAATAAAATGCTCAAACTTTCATTTTTTTTCAATGTTAGCCTAACTTTAGAAACCGTAACTATTAATACATGCTAACTAAAATTAACACAACAAATAAAGATTAATGAAACAATGTCGTTGTTAAAAATGGAATTCCTAAATCAGTTTACACAATCTTAGCCCTTTGGTACCTGGTTGTTCTGCTGATGCCCTCAACCTTTCGATTTCTGTTTGTTCTTTCGGTGCCCCAAATTACTCTTGCATTACATTGTACTACATCAATAAGCTCTTCGTTTTCAGTTCCTTCTCTTGATGCTCTCAGCATAAGGACGTTGAGGTTGCGTAATCTGAAAATCAAAGGGTGAGGGTGTCAAGAGAACAAATTAAAAATGAAGGAAAAAACTGAAATTAAATCGTGAGGTTGTCGAGGCTACATAATTTGATTTAGGTTAGCAAACTTAACGGAGATACTATCGTCGTGGTAGAATTGAAAAAATTGAAAGTTTAAGCATTTTATTGCCACTTTTTGAAGTTCGGGCTATAATTGAAAATTTGAGCAAAGATTAACCTTACAGAAATTTACAACATTTTTTTCATCCTTTGTTCGCTTGCCTGAACCAAAATAACACAACTAAACAATAACAACAATATCATCCTAGTAAAGTTCCACTAGTGACCAAGACATCATTTTTATAAATAAAAATCTGAACGCACATAAATGTTAAAGCATACAATTGGCAAAAACACAATCACAATTCAAAATTATGAAGGAAAATTAAAGAAACACAAAGGAAAAACTAAAAACCTTTGCGAGAATATTATTGGTGATTCCATATGAATTTTATTATTGACCTTTACTTTCTGAGTAACTTTGTTGACGTTTATCATCATCTGTCTCAAACAAGAAACTGATGGTTAGGGGGTTTTTGATATAAATTCTCTCTCTAGAATATGTTGATATTTTTTGAGAAAAAGCTAAAAGTTTTCCTCTAATTTTAACTCCACGTGCACAAAGTTTTTGAACTTTCTTTTTTATCAAAATTTTTGAAAATTTTCCTAAGATTTCTCTTTAATTGACACAATTAGTTTATACTTCACACTTTGCCTTTGTGATGTTATTTTCGGTACAATTACTATGTATTTATCTGTGGTGTCAGATTCTTAAATTCTTTTCTATTTATCTGTGATGTCAGATTCTTAAATTCTTTTCTTTCTTATATTTGACCTTTGATATTTATGGTCATAGATCTAATGTTTGTTGGTGTTATATGTATTTTCTCAACTAAATATTCATTCTTAAATATTTAAGTATAATAAATTGGTTATTCAAATTACCCTTTATCAGATACATTGATTATTATTTCTTGGTTGATGTGGGTTATATGAATATGATAAATTGATTATTCAAATTCCTTGAAATATCCCTCATCATGAAAGAATGAAAGAAGAATTTACTTTTGGGCTTGTCCTAAAAATGATGTTCACAGTTGTAAGTAAATTGATAATTACCGTTTTAATAATAGTGACAATCAAAAAAATGGACATTGATGTTCAATGTTCAATTATTATAGGTTTTCTTCAAGCATATTGGATGGTGAATCTTTCAAATGAACAACTAAGAATCATAGTTAAAAGCAAAAAGATAAACAAGTGTGATAATTTTAGAAGAAGATTTTATGAATGTCCTAATTATAAAGTAGGTGAGTAATAATAAAGTAGTTACTATTTGTTGAAAGTTACTATTTGTTGAATAATTTATGTCACCAACTATTGTTTTAAAAAGGGAGATGTAATATTTTCAGATGAATAGATGAAGAATTTGGTAAACAACAAAATCTATTATAAATAAATTGAAAACTAAGAATAAAAAGTTAAAGTTTGAGAACAAGATGTTAAAAGATGGTATGTGCATAGATAACATTCATGGCTACACTGTAAATTGGGAAAAGCGAAAGTGACATTGAAATATATAATATTTAAGATAAGAAGATTGCAAATGATAGTATTTAATTTAAGTATTCTAGTATTTATAACTATATTTGTAACTCTATTTTGTCAAAAAGTGGAAAAATATAAACTTTATCAACTTTGATATTATACTATAGTTATTTGTTAGGTATGTTTATCTCTATAGACAACTATATTTTCAGCTTTTATGATGTCGTTTGCAATTATGTTTATATTAAGTTGTTAGTGAGTGATATCATCCTTAATAAATATCCAATGCTAAAAGCTCTGAACATCAAAAATACCAACTAATATTCAACTTATAATGAACTCAAAGCTTTTAACATAAATTATCCCTCTAAATTAAAAATACCATATACCAAACAAAAATAATACTCCTCCTTATTACCTCAGTAAGTAGTTCATCTAAAAGAACTCATCATCATCATCCATCATCTCAATTGCATCTGATAATGTCTTTAATCATATAAGAAAGGCTATAAAGAAATATAAAGTTGTAAACTAAGTACAATGCCAATTAACTTCCATTTAACCAAGTCTAAAATTTCATAAGTAATAACAAAACTTGTAATAAGGGATACAAGGAAATGCAAAGTTGTAATTAAAAACTAAGTCCAATTCTAAGCAACTTCTATTTCACTAAATTTGAAATCTTATAAGGAATAACAGAATTTTAATAAGTCCAACATCAAGTTTAACACTTGATTTTATGGTTGAATCCAAAAGCCTTCTTCTCTTTGTATCCCTCTTTGTACATAAGCCAGATAAAGTGACGATTTCTGGCCATTCTATTACAATCCTCTCATCTTTTTGTATTTCAAACCCAAACTCTTTATAATGGAGTATTTAATCAATATTTTCTTGAATTACCTCTCAATTTTAAACTTTTAACAAATAGCCTAAGCTGGAATATTATATGTTGGATCATAATAAAGTTTTTACACCTACCATTTAATGCATTGTCAACATACTCTTTTAAACTTATGTAATATTTACCTAATCACTCTTAATGAACTCACTATCTATTTTCAAATTAGAACCCTCCTGTTTATGTTCAACTATTCTTTCACGTTCATGGTATTTAATGTCATTATTTATAACCTCATCTTATATTCTTTTCTTGGACTTTCTCTCTTTATATTTTGATCTAAATGTCTAAAGTTCATTGCCATATGTGCCATTTTCACATTTCAAATAAGTTAGTAGATCACTATCCTTAACCTCATTTTCAATATAAAGCATTAGGCACAACTTTAGCAATCACATCATCAACTTCAGTTAACATAGTAAGTGTACCAATAACTTTAGTAAACACACTATCAACTTTAGTAAAACATATCATCAATAGCAGTAGCCACGTCTTTAATAGGAACACCATCAGTAGCCATACCATCAATAACAATAAGCACACCATCATATGGTACACCATCATCATTCTATATAATGTTACAATACCTTATCAATTACTACCTCTATCATTCTCATTAGTCACTCTCACTATAAGCAATTCATCCTTTATGTAACCATTTTCTTCTTCTTCATGATTTGTTGAAACCATAGTATCAATAATCTTTTCATTCAGATTATTTACTTTTGATACTTTTTTTTTGCATTATACTCATTTTCATGATAAATATTCACTCTTCTTTGTTTTAAAACAATAGAGATTAAACCATTTTTTTTCATTATGTTCAATCTCAACAAATCTAACTTCTTAGTATTTATTTGAGTGCCTATAGTACACTTTTTCTACCTATTATAGCAATTATACTTTGTATTTCTTATAATATTAAGTCACCATAATTTGTCTGGGTCAATACCTTCAACCAAAATTTTACTATCACCAATGTATTCAAATGAGTTGTCTCCAAACAATATTCCTTTTTCAATGGGATTTCATATCCTATTAAATATAAGAAAATGAATAACAATAAGACATTCAACGTCCCTAAATAACACCCTAAGGATTCCAATCAATATCAAACTATTAAAAAAACCAAAAAGAAAGCTAAACCTTAGCATTAACTAATGTATTTGAAAAAGGCAATTAACCAAAATGCCTCAACATGTAATTTTATAAAAGCCCCTAAAACTGAAGATCCAATTGAATTATTGAAAACCACTTCATGCTCAACTGTTGAAGACCAATTGAAGTATTATATATAACACACTCCTGCAAAATTGTAAGTAAATCTATTATGTTAAACGATATCACATTCAAGTTCTTGTCTTATTAAAGGCAAAGTAATATATGGTTCAATCATATGGATTAGAATACCTTCAATCGTTTCCATACAAAATAAATCAGTTCAATTTACACAACAACTTCAATCATTCCAACACCTCCATCACAAACTCTAAAAAAATTGTTTCGAATTCGAAAAATAACTAATATACAAATCACCGACAATTTAATATTTCTCACTTCTCTATAACCTGTAAATAGGTTTCATAAAGAATATACAATATGTAAATAGGTATCATAAAGAAAACCACTCTTTATCTTTCTCTGGTACGAAATTTTGTATTATCTCCTTTGTCACAATAATTTTTTCTTACGTTTTTGTTTCTCCTTTCATACAGAAAACAAAGTTAAACACTATAGATTATACAAAAAGTAGAATTTAACACGGAGAATGACAGAACTCTATATTTTGTTATTTCTTTCTTAAGCTCTAGAAGACAACAACTAATTATATGTATGAAATGAAGGTCTCAAGAGAGAATTTTAAAAAGTTTGAGATTAATTTGATAAAAATAAAAGTTCAAAAGCCTGCATGTACTTAGAGTCAAAGTTAGAAGACGAATTTGAACATTGAATATGGTGTCGTTCCTAATTCCATTTATTGAACTATCTTACTTAATTTATGTTACTGGTTGTCAATAAAACATCACGAAATAAAAACTGCAACGTTTTGTTGAATAAAACATCGTAGAAAGTGTTCTGAAAAATGTTCTCCTTCCATGTCCAAAACGACGTCGTTTGGTTAAACCAAACGACGTTTAACCAAACGACGTCGTTTTGGTTTTCTTAAAACTTCTACCTGAGTCCCTTCCCCTCCCCCCCACCTGCTCACTCTTTCCTTCTCCATAGCTCTGTTGTTCTTCCTCCTCTAGATTGCTCCGTCGTCCGTCCTGTGCATGTTCTCCATCGAGCTGCTACGTCTTCGACCATTGTGGTTATCTTCTCTCTATCTCTTTAATGTATTTTTGTCAAACTTAAATGGAGGATCTTTATAGTGTTTAACTCTGAAATGAGAACTCTATGTAGTCGAATAGCTGAGTAATATATGTCCCCTTCTATTGCTAGAGATGGGTTACTTAAGAATTGTGAATTTTTGGAATAGGTCACTGATATTTTAAAGGCATACACAAGCATGAACTTATAGAGATTAATACAGAAGAGAGCTAAGATGGCTAGTACTCTGTCAGAGTGATTAGAAAGAAAATAAAGAGAGAAGTGCAATACTTTCCATAAGGTTAGTTTTATTTTGAAACTTTTGTTTTCTTTCCTTTCCCATACTGCTTTCCCTATCCAAATTGTGTTTTGTTTCCTCATTCTTTGAATCTTTTTACCATGTTCTTTT
>JAOQMS010000086.1:3530-16303 GCA_027563885.1 Erythroxylum longipes | reverse complement strand
ATCGTAATTAAAAAATTATAAATACACTTAAAATAAATATTGATACAATTATAAAATAATCAATGAATTACATATTTTCAATTATATCATACTACAAGGGCATTTTTGTCATTGACACTGTTTTTATATTCTATCCACTGCAACTAAATACATTTCTATCATCGAGACAGAGACAATTTTTTCTGTTTTGTCCATCATAACTAAACACCTCACTGTTTCCAATTTTTGTTCTGTTCTGTCTCCAAATTTTCGTCTTGTTCCGTCTCTACATATTGAAGACAGCAACAAAAGGCCAAATTGGAGAAAGAAATTGGAAGGATTTGCCGGCCTATATTTGTTTGTTTTGTCGTGTTCCTTGGCTCTATCTCGTCCTATTCTATTTTCGTTAATATTCTAGCTAATCTCAGTTCGCATAAGTTCTTGCTCTTTATTTCACTTTCTCTATTCGGAAAACATATAATCATGTTTTGAGTTCTTAATTCTACGAACTAAATCGCCAAACGTCCTTAATTCTTTTCGTCTTTCTTCTGCCAAATCACGTGTGAAAGCATAACGATTCCATTTCCCTGACCCAAATAACGACTAACCCTCCATTGCTTCGCCCTTTTCCTTTCTCCCAACCCTCTTCTCGATCTTCTTTCTCACGGTACATTGTATTTACTCATTTTATCAAGCATCTGATGCTTATCTAGACATCAGCAACAAATATATAATAGTAACGCAAGTCTATTTGCTTCTAATGGCGAATAAACAAACAACAAAACTGAGCCCGTGACGTACACACACTTTTTAACTATAAATTTCCCCGACTATTAAATTGTTGAAATTATAGTCATAACTCTTTCAATTATTTTTCTATTCCCTCGGAATTGGTCATCACTGGAAGAGCAAGCTATATACAGAAATCTCCGAATAAGATCGACCAAAAAAGAAACCATGTTTAATAATCAACGGATTTCATTAACTATTAGTTTATTATATTAAAGATTAGTTGTGAATTATATCAGTTGATTTTACCAACGAATAATATCTATTTAAAAATATTTCATAAAATTAATCGTTTAATATTAATTGTTTATGTGTAGAATAACTTATGAAAGCACGACTTTAAAAAAAAATATAAAGACATGAATATTATATCTTAGTATTTTTTAAATTTTTATAGGAATTTATATTTTAAATATTTTAATTTAATAAAATTTAATTTTATAACTCTAATCAAAATATAGAATAATAATAAATAAATAAATAAATAATAGTTGTAATGTTTGATGGAACAAGAGAGGACAAAGCAATAATAAAAGATTATAATGGAGTTTTAGGATATTAGTGTTGGGTGAAGAAAAATCAATAATAAAAGGTGATAGTAACTTTTGAGTATAATTATTTTTTTGCCCCTTAATTTTTTAATTGTTAGAACAAAAGCTCCTTATAGGAAAAAATTTTAAGACAACAGACTAAGGTCAATCTATTAATTTAATCAACTGACTACCAACATTATTATTATTAATTTGACATAATTAAATAGCTAAATATTTCTCTATCTGCCAAAACAAAACCAAAGTAGAGACTATTCATTCGCCAACAAAACCAAAGTAGAGACTGTTCATTCAATAACTAGAAAGTTGGAATGGTTCCCTGAAACCAGTGGCTGATAGTCACAAATTTCCTTCTATTTTATCGGGAAAAAGGTAACGAGCATAGAGAAAAGGAAAGGCGTGTTATGGGTGTCCCTTAAAGTTCAGACATGAATATGGGCTGAAATGCGTAAAAGGTCATCATAGGACTATGTTCTGTCCTTTACAATTTGGCATTCCATCAGTATTTGCTAGTAGCTACTAGCGTTCCCCAAGGCAATCATCACCTTTTTTTTATTTATCCTGATTTTAATATCACTTCGATCCAGTTATTTAATACTCCTTTAAGATTGATTTAAATATTGCTGGCCACATGCAGTTGACATTTCTATTACTCCACTCAACTCAATCCATAAATTTGTCACATCTATAGCCAACACCACACAAGGATCAGTGATATATAAACGAACAGCATTACATACAATCATGGTGCGTCTTCATCAACATTATTACCGTCATTAATGTAGAAATAGCAATGAAACGCTAACCCCAGTGTTTCTGTATACCAACACTAATAGAGTAGACTTAAGGGCCAGATTTCTGTTTTCGTTTTTAAATTTTGTTTGTTTAAAATTTTTTTATCCGTACTTTCTTCCAACTTTCAATTTTTTTAAAAACAAAATAGTCATTTTTAGTTTCTGCTTTTTATAATATGGTTTAATATCAACTAAATATATTATTTAATTGTTTGATATAAAATTATAACTAATTTAATTTAATATTATGAATTTAATTATTTAAATTAATTATTCATAAAATTATGCATAATTTAAATTTATTTAATACTTTATAATTAAATTAAATTAAATAATTATTAATAAATATAATTAAATTTAAAATATCTTCAAAATATATAAATTTCAAAGAAAATTTGGTTAAATAATAAAATTATATTTAAATTAAAATTAATTTTTAAATAAAATAAAAATAAAAATATTTATTTGAAAAATAAAATAATTTTATCGATAATTTATTAACAAATATTATATAAGAGATTAAAATAAATTTAATTAATTAGAAGTAATTTGTCTTTAAGTTTTATTTAATATGTAATTATTATCAATAATAAAATATATCTATATTAATATTAACAACTAAATATTTTTTTGATTTTATTTGAAAAAAATAAACTAAAAATAGGAAACAAAAACTAAAAGATTAAAATTAGAAAAAATAGACATTACCTAAATTTTCAAAGTTTTCACTTAATTAACGATGCCATTAAAAATTGTTTGAAAGTTTACTATGAATAGTTTATGGATACACACTCTTTTAGTAAGCATACACACACACACATATATATATATATATATATATTATAATTTGGCAATTCTATATGATGGACGATCAGAGTATCTAAGGAGCTTCTAGTGATATCTTAAATTAAACTAAAAAAAGTAATCAAAATATATTTACCGGATAGAACATCAGCTAAGTAGGAAATGATATCTGAAGCTAATCCTTGATGACTTCAGAAGATGATATAATCACAGATACAATATGGTGGGATGAGGATGAACCGGACATCAGGATACTTGTCGGTTCCGATAGATGACCGCTGCAGAATATTTCCTTAGCAGATACCCTATTTAATTTATTCTGTTTTTACTCTGTTTTATTCATCCATTTTTTTCCTCTCTTATTTATTAAACGGCTGAAATCTATTAGAACACAATAACAACAAAATATCTGTTCCGCAAATTTTCAGGGTTAGTACCTGTCCGTTATTCAGCCTCTTGTCGAATCGTCAATTCGTCATGTGCCTCCTCGCTCATTTTGCCTATCTTATCCTTTAAAAAATGTAACTCCTGCGTACACGTACACGTACCTTCTTCGGTAAGATTAATTGTCGAAATATTAAAAATTTAAAATTTAAAAATTACAAATATTAAAATTTTTATAAAATTAAATAAAAATTTAAAATTTAAAATATGATTAAAAGATATTATTTTATATATCAAAATTTAAAGTTTAATTAAAATTTAATTAATGAATATTAATTTATAAAAACTTATTAATTTATAAATATTAGCTGATTAATTAATAAGTTAATCCATTTTTAACAACAATATTATTAAAAGTAAATCAAATTAATAAATTAAAAATTAAATCAAAAAATTTGACAACTTAAAAATTTTAAATTAAATCGTTCTAATTGGTTAAAATTTTTAATCATTAATAATATTAAATTATACGTGGATCGAGGCCATGCCAACAGCCAACTTGCTCAAATGGCCACCTAGCTGCGCAGCTTCTACCAGTAATTTGAGGAGCAGTTGCCTTGGCTTAATATACATGAATGTGAAGCAGAGTCATTCATTCACCGGCATTTGGCTGGAGTATTAATTTGCAGGCCAACATCCATGAGGACATGGGAGGAGGAGGACGGAACATTATGAGAACAAATCGAACATGCAATGACTATACGAAAAGATTCAAGTGCAGAGAAACAGAAGGTGTAGGAATAAAAAGTAATGCTTCCAGCAAGCCAAT
The DNA here is from genome assembly GCA_027563885.1 of Erythroxylum longipes. Taxonomy (NCBI): domain Eukaryota; kingdom Viridiplantae; phylum Streptophyta; class Magnoliopsida; order Malpighiales; family Erythroxylaceae; genus Erythroxylum; species Erythroxylum longipes. Next base: position 12,173 of record JAOQMS010000086.1, on the reverse strand, counting down.
CTTTTTTTCAGAAGGGAAATGCTTATGGTATGTGCCAGATGGAGAGAAGAGGAGGTTGTGTATGAGTATGACTTTTTTTGAATCAGGCCAAAGATGGATGCAACGCAATGCATTTGCAGCTGGAAAAGAATAGAAATAGATAGATGCTTTTGGAAACGAATGAGATAAGCCTATTGGACCATCTTTCTTAGTTTCTTCAGTTGACTTAACATCAATAACTAGGTGCTTCATCTTTATATAGAATCCAATCCTAGTATCCTACCATTACCACCGCAACAGCGACCAACCACTTCACTTGTATCTTATCTTGGAAGTCCAAGATGTCTAATTGTTGCTCCCAACCACTTCACTTGTATCTTATCTTGGAAGTCCAAGATGTCTGATGTTTAGACTACGCAGCCACAAGACCACTTGTAACTTGATATCTAATTCCACAAGACCACTTGTAACTTGATACTAATGCATAGATTACATCTCACCTTCGTGTCCACCTTTTACTTTCTTAATTTATACAAGTTAAAATTATCCAGATAATAATAACCTTAGACCATTTGCATATACGTATCACACGCTTTTAAAGGAACGCACATCGTATACAGTTCTAGCCAAAAAGAAACTAACACAAGCTAGAAGGCAGAAGCTAGTACCACTAGTCTCTCTCACCTACGAGTCCCGTCCCGGCCATTTCTCTTATTTGAATATCCTCACTTAGCTTGGGGACTCTTTCAATTGCTGTAAGACTGCTTCTCTTATTCAGGCCTGAGCCTGACCCTATTTTTGAATAACTCTATTTTAGTTGCTCTCTTCACTCCGGAGCTCTTGCGACTAAGTTCTAGCCAAAAAGAAACTAACACAAGTTTTTCGTTACCCTTAATTATCATCTGTTTTATACTCGAAAAAAATGACTACTTTCGTTTTTTCCAGATGCACATCACTTCTTGAAAACCATTGTTATTACTTTTTTCAGAGTTGCTTGTCTAAACTATATATTCATATTATCTATCAAATACCGAAAGAAAAAGCAATTGAAATGCAAATACAAATGCAAATGCGAATGCGAAAACGTAATCTAAGAAATAACAGGAAACAGGGATAAAATTTAAATTATTTCTTCCTCTTGCAATCCTAACCAGTAAACTCTTTATACATATTCTCTCTCTTGTGTGTGAAAACTAGAAATTGGCTAGCATATGGAGCAGGGTATCAACAAGCCATAATAAACATCCCTATCACAAGATCATACTGTTAACTTCTCATCATATTGGACAAGCCTCACTAAAAATCTCAAATTAGCAAGGGGCTGCTGATTCTTCATGCCCTTGAGCCCCCTGTTCTTCTACTTCGTTTGAAATGGAAAAATCATCAAGTGCGCCAGCTATTCTGCTTCTTTGCTTCAAAGGAGGCTCCATCATTAAGCATATCTTGCGCGTCACTTTCCATTCCAAGCTTTGAAAGTGCAAGAGCTTGCATGTAGAATGCAGTTGGCCACTCCGGAAGGCACACCTGAGCCTGCATCGCATCTCTCAACGCTAGTTCTGCTTGATCAACCATCAAGTATGCAAGGGCCCGTCTTACAAATACAGTGCTGGAAGGAACTGACATCATAGATACCAACTACATTTCCAAACACAAGTTTTATGTTAACAAAGCACCAACTCTTTGCTTTTCCCCAACACCTTTAGAACTACAACCAGACAACTAATAGAAAAACCATAACTCAGTTATCATCTAGATAAATTGATGATTCTGCAATTTAGATTGACATCCTAAAACAAAACATAACACAATATATTCAAAACAAAACCAAGAAAAATCACTGCATTGAGCAAATTGCGTAATACCACAGTGTTCACTCATACCATGTTTTATTGCTAAGTTAAAACACTCAGTGAGAAGAGGGACAAAAAAGAGGAAGAAAAATACATAAATTGTTAGCGAAAGCAGTGAAACATATAATAGTTCTAAGTATACACCTATCATCCTTAACATTATAACACCAAGTGAAACAAATCAGCTGACAGAACACAAATGCTACACGTCTCCCAAACATGCCATCTGTAATATGATGGTCACTACAACTACCAGACTCCCTACACAACTCCAATTTAGGCAGGATTGCTTAGTTGTATTTTGCAATTAAAAAGGAAAAAAACCGTAAAACTACTGGTTGAAAATTGGCAATGTCCATACCATGATAGCTACTAAAGATATACATAAAATGCATACATGTCCCACTGATCCTCTTAGATGCAGCAAGTCAAAATGAATTTCATGTCAGAAAATAGCCTTTAATACTCCATATAAGACAGGCAAATACCTTTGAGTAGTAGTCAATAGCATTCTTAAAGTCCTTGTCTCTGAAAGCGATGTCTCCAAATTTCTTTGTATTCAGCATATCTTGCACCTGTTGCGTCCACTCCTGAAATGAAAGCTTCAATAAAAGACATTTGCAGAAAATTCAGAGATTTATCAAAAATCTAAGTTCCATAACAATGTGAGAAAAACAAGCAGAAGCAGTAGCAAAAGACCTGGACTAATGAAATAAAGTAACAATCTGTTTCCCATGAATGTGATGCCATGTGATGCACAATAGCTTGCAAGGAACCAATACAATGAAGCACTACCATTTTGATAATTGTTTTTATGGATATTCATTCTAGCTATGCAGTATGAATGAAATGGAAACACCTATCGCTACCTCACCTCATTTTCTGCCCCTTCTTCATCTTTGTAGCCTGTTTTAAGCAAGATATCATGCACTGCACTTAGATCCATCCTAGCACAAGCTTTTCCAAGTGAAGAAAGCATGGTAGGCAGTGCTGCTTGCGTTTTTGATAGGCCCACTAGTGCATGAGATGCAACCTGGGAAATAAATTTAAACACACAAATCAATGACACATAATGCCACCCCAGATGGACAACAAAATAGTAAGCTTTTAGTAGGCCAAAAACATTATTTAAAATTCACCTCTTTCTGCTTCTGTAGAGGTGCTACAGCTGAAAGAACAAACTTTATATCAGGTCGATCTTTAGCCTCATATTGGAGACATTTTGAGGACAGTTCAACCAATTCCATTGCATCTTCATTTGTATACTGCCCTTCCAAGGATGAATCTAGTAGTAGAGATAGATTCTTCCCTCTTATCAAGTCCAATGCCTTGAGAGACATAATCATGTGAGAATTGATGATAAACTTGAAACAACTTTGTACAACACAACGGTAAACTAGGACACTAAGATCACATCATTGATTAAAAAAAAGAGAACTAAGATTATGTTAAAAGTCATTAATCAGCATATGCATATCATAGAAATGGAGAAAATGGTCATTCATATAAACTCCAGTGTAACACAACAAAATGATGGACAACAATTGAAGTCATTTGTTAGATATCATTGCGAAGGATAATGAATTCCAAACTCCAGCAATTTGAGTGTAATTAACAGAAACAGTTAGTTATATAATAGCTGAATAACAAAATAAGAGAGCCTCATAAGAGAGAACATACATGGCTGGGAGGGATATGTTTCCCACTCAAAAGGTCGAGAAGAACAGTTCCATAGCTATATATTACACTCTCAGGGATGACCCTACCTACAAAATTAAGGGTATCCAAAGCATAAATAGTGATGTAAGAACCCATCTTCCATTCTTTATATCATTACACAAATTATATGTCAAAGCCTAACCACTTGAGTTCATTTGCTTTTATTGAATGATTAAAAAAGTAATAGACAAATGAACAGCAGTAACATCTTTGGATTGATAACCAATAAGTGTCAATGATCTATACAATCATCTCAAACAATCATAACAAGTGACATGAATCAGTCAACAACATTCAGGTCATACCCTTGACTTTCTTTGGTGTAACCATCTGATCTAGCACTATCATAAACAAAACTTGACGGACAATCACACAAGAGATTGCTCAGCAGCACAACAGAGAACCAAAAGGCAAGTGCTTACAAAAAAATTATGTCACACATCAACCGCCAATTTTTAAGTGAACCTTCCTGATCACAAGTTTGTAAAATGTTCCCAGATCGAGTTTCCAAAAGGATAATATTTCGGGTGTTATCATGCCTTGTCATGTTTGGTTAATTGGTTGTTTCTTAAGTTGCTGTGTGATGGGTGATAGGCAGAGGGAACTTTGATTCTCAGCATGAGAAACTGCCCTGTATTTCTCATAATGTCTCAGTCTTAAAGGATTCTGTATATGAGGAGAAAAGGCAGGAAACGAGAATACTTCTGCAGATTGAAATCCACTTGACATAAAACAGTTTAAACATTTAAACTCCAACAACCAATGAAAGCATTCAAAGAACATATTAAACACAGATGCACACTCAGAGTTGCACTCTTTTCCTCTTTTAGGATGCACCTGTCCGCATGAATTCCGGGGGAGTATAAGCCAAGTTTGTGCTGTAGCTTTTTCCATCACGGCTATTTTTCATCAAACCAAAACTAGATAACCGAGGGTCACCATCCTGGATCAAACAAGATTGAGTGCAAAAGATGATTACATAAGCACAGTACTGATATCACCAGAGATGAATGTGGCTCCAAATGAACCACAATTGAGAGCAAAAACTGGCAAAAAGGAATATGCCAAAATACATAAACATAAATGAATAGCATTAAAAAGACAAGTCATTCGGTTGGATTTCATTAATGCTATTTTTTGCTATTAACTTATTGAAAAGTAAGATTTTAGAATAGCATTAAAAAACTGGAATTGGTGAAAAGGGATATTAACTTAACATCTACTAAGATTTTATGCATGTTTTATGAAAGTGTCAAAGTATATAGTTAAACTAAACCCTGAAACTCAAAAAAAAAAAAGTGGGGGGTTAAAGAATGGTTAGGTATCGATGGCCTTTCCATCTCGCATTAGAGGGTTACCAACAGCATTTTAATGAAGGAAATAAATAAAAGAGCGAAAGAGTGGTACTCGTACGAGAGGGATGTCATAAACAGACACGAAGAAGATAAGTAAGATGGCAATCTTCACTTACAGTGAAACCATCATTACGGTAGACTCAAATTATTAATGACAAACGAACCTTAAAAGCTTAAAAGCAAAGAACATGCAGGAAGAGGTAAGGATAAGAGGAAGTAAAAGTTGCACCTCATCAAAAAGTATCCTGTAGGCATTCAAGTCATGGTAGATTTTGAGGTTTTGGGCATTGCAATGATCAAGTGCTTGGGCGATGTAGTAAGCAACTCTAACGCGCATTTCCCAGGGTAAAGGCTGCTTTTCCCCTAGGAACGAAAACAGCAAACAAGCAACAGAGGCCGTATTAAGGAAAGAAAGGAAGTGATGAAAAGGGAGAGATGCACTTTTCCCGCAAAAGCAAAGATACATTACAGTGGAAAAGGTGCTTAGATAGAGTGCCATTGGGCATGTATTCGGCTACCAACAAACGCTCCTCGCCCTCAGCACAACACCCAATCAAGTTGATCAATTTCTTATGCCGAACTTTTCCAACCCCAGAAGCCTCCGTCTAATGTGGATGAAGCAAACACGTTCATTTTAATTAAAAGAAGAAGGATTTTCGTAAAGGAAGAAAAATGGTCATTCTTTGTGTGGGAGAAAGTACAAGCAAGTAAGAATATAACAAGAATGTGTAGGTGTAATGTAAGTAAGAAAAGGAAAAAACAACAGAACAAACCACAAATTGATGAGGGTCGGGCCAGGAGAGCCTGGAAAAACGTTTGACAGCAACAAGGCGATTGTTCTTCAGTTTGCCTCTGTAAACGAGATTGGGAGCTTTGTCTCCGCTCTCTGAAACAATGAAATCGGTACTGAAACCATTGGTAGCAGCTCTGAGCTCGGCCAAGGAGAACTCTCTGAATGGAGGGACTTCATCTGGGTTATTGGACAGATCTGCAGCTTCCTCTGGGAGAGGAGCTTCTTTGTCTGGAGACGCTAAATGAGCGGTTTTGGACTGCAAACAACCCATCACGATCTCTCCCCCTCTCTCCCCCTCAAACTACCAACTTTCTTTTAACATACACAAATCATTATTAGTATTTAAAACAAAAAGCTTCTAGGTGGAAGAAGTTTGGGACACAGCAATTAAGTAGTGGATACTGAGGTGAGTAATCTGATGAGCTGAAGAGAAAACAAAAAACAGAGAGAAAGATGAACAGAAATGTGAAAGGTAACTAACAGAAGTACCAAAAGCACCTAAATATATATATATATATATATATGAAAAGAAAACAACAATTATTGTAATTTGAACACCAACACTCTTAGTACAGCATCTACTGCCATTATTGTCACAATGATATGGTAAGCAGAAAAGGGTAGAGATGGGGAATGCAAGAGTGGAAGTGGAGAGAAGAATGGTTAATTACCCATTCATTAAGTCGATGTGTGTCTGTTCACTCTCTCTTTCTTTAATAATAAAACTTAGTGAAAGTTACCACAGGCCAAGAAGAAGACGTGAGACTTATTTCAACGCTCACACAGGTCTCTCTCTCTAAGGAATAGGCACATGACAAGCTGAGCATAAGCACGTGAAGAGATAGACTGACTCGTACTGTATTTCCCTTTACAGTTTATATATATACCATACCACAGTGATACTACAGCAGCAACAAGACTTGCAGAAAAAGATCCGTGAATTTCAGATGGGCCTTTTAAACAGGCCTTTATAAGGCAACAATGTTGGGTAAACTCCAAGTGGATAGTGCCGGTAAATAAGCCGATAGAGGATGGGCACAGCGGGGCTGCTACCATTATGCTGTGATAGAGGATAGGCCATGTCTTATTATTTTTCTAAAATAACTCTGTAAACAACGTACAAGGCTGTTCTATATATTATTTTCTACAAAATAAAACAAGCATTTGGATTTTCATCACTGAACAATTGAGGAGCGTAGACATAGTGTATAAAATAGGGGGCATTGGTATTGTTATTGCTGCCTTCTTTGGAATTGGTTCTCTCTTCTTTTATTACTTCACTTGACTCAACCAGCTTGGTTACTTGTGTTTGTGTAGCTTTCTTTTCCTTAGTGTCTGTTACAACGGTGGCACTTTTCTGCGCCTTCTTTCGTATGTATGCCAGCAGTTTATCAGACTCGATAGTTCCTTGAACCGTTAGAGTTTGCATCTTCATGTCTGTTTTCACCATGTAAATACCTGTACGTTTGTATGCACTGAATAAGCATGCCATCCTTTTGGCCCTCACTCATGAATCCTTCAACCATAACACGCACACACACACACATATATAATCTACTAATTACCTCTGTGCTTTAACAACTTCTTTCTTAAATCAACTTCACATTTATCACAATGCATTTGAATCTTTATTGTTATTGTTCGCGTTGTCTCCTTCAACTGAAAATGAACAGAAAAAAAAATGATTATTGTTTTCATGATCGATCGAAAATGGATAAGAAATCATTAACTATAGAGAAATGAAAATATAAATTATTCATTTTAGTATTACTGCTTACTTGTTTGGCTTCCTTTTCCTTTCTAATGTTCTTACTTTGCGTGTCTGAGGTCTTGGGTTGTGGAGAAATCAGCACTACCCGCTTCTTGCTCACTCTCTCTATAATCTTGTGAACTTTTATTATGTCCATGCCTCCTTTAACTTTAATTTCGCCCTTCTCATTATCGACTTCCACACTATGTACTCCTGATTTTAAATATCGGCCGGTCAGATTGAGAAAACTAATCGGATTGTAATATACACAGCAACCATTAATCTTCATGAAAATAAATAAATATTTTGAATGTGAAAATCATTTGGGATGATTAAGAAAATCAGAAACATATAGGTGGAGGAGCAGCAACTAGGATTCCACGTCAAAACAGACTCAGCTCAGCTGGAAACCGAACTTCTAGCAAAACCGTGACATGTATAGTTACTTTGAAATAGCAATTAATATATATATATATATATATATATGGGTTGTAGGCACATAGAAAGACAATATTATATGTATACTTATGTTCTTCCCATTGTAGAAATTAAATACATATTAATTAGAGTTTGAACCATATATAAAAGAATGACGTGAACTACAAAGTAAGCAAACCTTCTGTTTTGAGAAGAGGGTTCTTGATATCGAGAGCGCATTGCTGGCAATGAAGGTTAACTTTGAAGATGGCAGTAATCACTTCCTCTTCCTCCTCTTCAATTTTCGTGATTCCTTTGGCCGCCATTTATATGTGTAGCATTTAGTAACTCAAGAGACAACGAACATGATTTTTATGTGGTATATATATAGAGATGACCGCAATAATGTTGTTGGTTTTTCCCATTGAAAAAAAATCGTGTTGGTAAGATTTGCTGAGAGTAGTTCACCCGCATATTGACACTCTCGCAGAAGCAAGACACCAAGAAACAAATTAACGTCACCTCTCCGAGTCTTCTTAGATTTGGAGAGTCTAGAATGACAAGGTAAGTGATTTGGACACACACAATCTGTCCGAAATTATTTTGTTTTCTTAAATTATTGGCGTATTTAGTTTCTCATAAATATTCACATCTCCAAAATGTTAAGGATCAGTTTGATAACTTGAACCAATGCATGTCCACGTAGAGGGTTAATTACAAACATCAGCTGGCAATTTCAGGGCTGTGCACGATTGAATTCCCCCCCTCCCCCCCTTAGAT
>JAOQMS010000082.1:16133-38475 GCA_027563885.1 Erythroxylum longipes | reverse complement strand
TCAGTACTTGATGCATTTCATAAAATGCATGCTCAGATAAAGGCGTTGTGACTTGAGATGCCAGTTTGAAGCGCTTCTACATAGAGCTTTGCTCCGTGATATGTGTGTTCTGCACGTAGAGCCATGATCCGTGAATTTGTTCCGATTGAGCCCTAGGGGCCAAACTCTGTATATCTGTGTGAAAGGCACTCAGTCACAACAATAAGAACGAATATGAGTCTCATGCATGTCCCATGCAATTATGTGCGCAATATGTAAACGATATGCAAGTCGAAATGTATGGTTATCTGTTATGCTAATTTCAGAATGGATGCTTATCTGATGCTTATCTAATTGAATGAATAACTACGATATATGTGTTGTATTTGTGTAATCCTGTGAATTCATCAATGATGGTTCACTTATTGAGTTCGCAAAACTCATCAAAAATTGCGGCGTGTCTTTTCAGGTACGAGACAGGAGACCTAGGTTATAGTTAAGTCATAAAGTTTCGTGGACAGAGTTATGGATCAGAGGTCTGTCACCTAACTCCCGAAGGAAAATAGTTGTTGTCATTTTGTAAACTCTGTTAAAACCTGTATAAAGTTTTGTAAATAATTGTTGAGAAGAACAATGTATGTTTATCAATGAATGAAGTGAATGTGTTATTGAGAAAATGATAACGATTTCGAGTATGTTAGATGATGGCTTGGGCAAGTTAAAGTTGTGTTCTTGCTCTAGCATACCATTATCGTTGGTTATGTTCCTAAAAGCTTAGGAATGTACCCTATGGTAGTAGGATGATACACTTGGCCATATTGTGCTCCCATAAAGTTGGATTGTTGCACGTTGTTGTATTCCATTAGGAAGCAATCAGCTGTGATATGACTCTCTTTTCCATATACCTCACATCCATAATGAATTGATTTAAATGGAGAGAAAGAGGTGGCTATCAAGCTGTTTAATTACTTGATAAAGTTGTCACTGTTTAATTACTTGATAAAGTTGTCAATCTCAGCCTACAATGATGTCACTGAATCTAAAACAATAATTCCTTTTGGATCTAGGAAGTTTGACTACTATCTACTTTGTTCCAATGTCCAAAGACAACAATTCTAATAGATCGTGTGTTGCTTGCATTGCTAGTCGTGTAATTCTTTGATGATAGGTGTTGAGCACTAGCCTTATGAAGTCCATAAGGGTCTTTTTCTCTCCTTGATCTATTTCCTGTAACATCGTTCTTTCTATCTCCTCTTATTGTTTAACTCTTCGGATTCCTCATTCTCTCCTTATGATGTCTACATTGATGTGTCTTCTACTGTGCATCCATTTTTTTTCTTGAGATTAGGTACCTCAATCATACATGAAAGGGTAACAATTCCATAAGGAATTCAAATTGTTCTAGTGCTAAAATCTCTAGCAACAGTGCAAAAAACTTATTAAGCAAGTTTTATATCTAATAATAAAACTATCAATATCTGCAAGTATACGAATCGTATCTTCTAGTATAAGAGGTTATCGTTCTCATGAGGATTATACAATAGCTAACAATTTAAACCTAACTTTGTCTAAGGTAACACAAAATTGATTTGAAGTAAATTTAAATAAAAAAAATTAAAAAATAAATAAAACAAAACAAGTAATCAAATAATAAGTGAGCTGCCAATTAAAACTAGGTTTAATCAAGATTGAATATGTAGAAACTATTCTTTTCTTATTTGATTCCTTTACTATTGTTAATTCAATTTAAGTGTTTGATCCTAGATTTTCTAAAGTATTGATTACTCTCTCTTAAGATCAAATCAATTAACCCTAATTGAATTTGAAATTTCCATATTTGCAATCTCTTGATTTACAAAACTATCCCTAACATCTTTAATTAGATTTAAACTTATCTAACAAATAATCAATTTCATAACCAATATCTCTCTTCAATTTATTGTTAATGCCATAATCATAGGTCGATTAAATTTCCAAATCTCATTGTACAATCTAACACTGGTTATTTTTTACTTCTTCTCTCGATTTGTTGTTAAGTTTATGCGTGAAAAATTATCACAAACTTCTAGAAATATATTGAATTCAACAATAAATTAAGTAACAAAATAATTCCTAATTTGATTGTAGAACTCCATAGACATGTTTAACATCAAGGGAATTAGATTACACATCAAGAATAATGACAAAAAACTAAAAAGAAAGGAAAAAAATGTTTGACGCCTTGATCTGGAATTTTAGATTTTCTTGATGCTCTTCTCGATCTCTCCACTTTGATTAACTTTGATGAATGGATATTGCATTTTCTTTTATGTTTTTCTTCTCTCAAGCAGTTCTTGAGGCTTATACAGTTTCTCCAGTAATTTGGTTACAAAAATAGCCCAAAACATCAAAATACCAAAAAACCTCATATGCTAGAAAAGTTGAAATTCATTAGAATTACTGTATGTTGTCACGATGATCATCTACTTCCATACTTCCAATTTTTCTATTTTCTTCAATTTCCTGTTTGGAAAACTCAAAAACAAATGAAACACCTATTGAAACATAAAATTAAGATCCAATTCTTTCTCTAAACTAAAAGAACATTTAAAATACATACAAACACTAATAATAACATAATTTTAAACCTATATATATGACAATCATCTAAGAAACACTCAAAAGCACACTTCACATCTATAAAAACATAGTATAATTTACACCTATCATATTGACACATCTTGATGTTGTGTTCAATAAGCCTAGTTAATATTTTTAATGCATATAGAGAATAAGTTAAAAGACAAGGGATTTACTTGCCTCACTCCCTAATTGACTAGGGTTAAGGTCAATATTAAAATTACCACAAGTACATAGTATAGATGTAGTTAGCATAGACAAGTACACGTCGATCCCATGAAGACGATAAGTACTAGTAGTTAGCTTTTTCCTATTATCTAGCCTAAAAATCAAATTTTTGGTTTTTTATTTAAAAATTAAAAAATTAAAATTGGTAATGATAATAAACTTAGGAAAAAGGAAATTACTTAGAAAAATCAATATCAAATAATAATGTCTAGGTGATGAATCCCCCTAAGAATCATTAAATATTGACCTTTATCATGTAATTATATTATTGATTATTGGACCGTAGAAATTCCTATCATATGTTCTCTCGAAACTTTTAACAACTTACCTATCAGTTAACTGAAAAAATTGTTTCTAGTTAAAGCTCCTAGGATTGCATTATTGATTTATGAATTCCATCATTAGGTTTGACCATAATCCAGAGGATTTATTTCGGCCTATCTCCAAGTTTGCATGCAACTCCTTCCAATTATAATAGATCTATTCATACAAACGGATTTCTTAATCTCAATTGTATAAAATCAAATCATGTACTAATATTTCAGATATATTAGAACAAGAAAAAAATGCATAATTGAATCTTAATATATCAATCAATTTAATTGCATTAAATAAAAGATTAAAACATATTGTTATCATATATTACATCACACTAAACACGTTTAGTTACTCATAGAAAATGAAATCAATAACAAACATTCAAAAAACTAATGGAAAACAAAGAAATCATATTCTAAATCTCCCTTTTGAATCTTCTTGCAGATTTGTATTTGATGTAGTTATCTACTGGATCTCTTTATGTCATCTTTGTGCTTTTGTTATCCCTTGATCAAAATCATCGCCTCTGAATAATGCTTACGACCTAAAACTACTTAAAATTTTGACTCTCTCTTATTTGCCTCTACCCATGTCATTTTATAAAAAATTTTAAGGTTTCTAGGATATACAATGAATTTAAGTTTTGGCCTGGTGGAGTTACATGTCTGTGTATCTTGATATACATGATCGTATATGTTGCCCGTGTCAAATCATGAATTCAAGTCTTTTTTATTATACACTATCTCCTATTCATGGTTTCATATAAGCACAAAGACTTACACGAATAACATACACGGCTGTGTATATAAAGATACACAGGCATGTAACTCCACATAACTAGAACTTAAACTCTTCAATCTTATCATATTTACAGAGATTTTCACTATCACTATACACAGTCGTGTAGGTTCTTAGCTGCTTCAAATCTTCGTTCCATGTCATGATTTCATCTGAATTCTTCTCCTTTTGTCCCATGAAGCCAATTATAACCTATAAATGCACTTAGAGTGAATTAAATACCAAATATACAATAAAATGATGAAATAACAAGAAAAATATATCAAATATAAGTGTGTAATTATAGTCAAATATGTATTTATCAAACATCCCAACACTTAAGCCTTTTCTTGTCCTCGAGACAATCATAATCTAAATTATCAAATTTACTACATCCATCCTTTATTAATCCCAAGTTGTTCATCCATACACTAAATCATCTTATCATATTAATCAAATTAACATATAAGTAAAATCAAGTTATTCTAAAACTAACTTCCTAAGTCAATATTAATAATAATCACATCAATAATCTTATTGAAATCAAAACCACAATTTTTTACACCCTTTCCAAGGTTTCAATTAATGCACTCAATTGTTTAGGTTGAAAAGTATCAAACTCTCAAATCAATTCATTACAGAACTCTTAACTATAAGCTTGCAATATTAGCATATCTCCACCACTTGTATGTAAACTAGAAACAAAAATAAAAAGGACTTTATAGGGTTGTAATAAGGCTTAGGTAAGGTATGATTGGGATAATAAAAATGTGATAAAATTGAAGAAAATTTACATAGGAAACATTACAAGACACTTGTTCACAATATACACAGGTCCTTTCGTTTTATATCTATTGGTATTATACTTTTTTTCTTTTTCTATGCTTCAAAATTTTTTCAGCATTTATCATATACTATAATTAAAGAAATATTGACCCTTTCAAATTTTCAAATTTTAAACATTTAAGTAATGTAAATAAACTTTAAGGTTAAAAATAATAAAAAGAACTAAAAATAGGTAAAGGTTAATAATGTGGTTATAATTAATGAAAAAGTCTAGAGCTCAAAATTGGTTATTCTTAAGGGATAAACTATGGTAGGGTAATTGTCAATGAAATAGGCTTAAAAAATTGTTGGATCTAAGTGTATTTATCACTTTAATGCTTCTAATTTAATAAATGTGGTCTTAATATGAATAACAAAAGTAAGTTTTAGAATTGTTCAACTATGCATTATAACACACATGAAATAATAAAAGAGCTTAAAATTTATTGAAGTTGAGCAGCTAGGGCTTAAAAGCTCACGAAAAAAGAATTGATCTTATGTGTGTAAATAATATGCAATTTTCATTCAATTTGACTATCTCAACGACTACTATAATATGACTTATAAAATAAGTTTATTTTAACTATCATCCTTTTGTATACTAATTCGAATCAATAATCAATCATGAAATCAAGTATTTATATACATATTTCAACTTATGTAGGGTATCAGTTAATAAGATTTAATAACCAAGATTATAGTAAACTTAAGAAAATTATTAACCACTTCCCCACACTTAAAATTGTACATTATCCCCAATGTACACAATATCAACATATCAAAGTCAAAAGTAAGAAAATGGAGTTTGATATTTCCCTGAGTAATTAGATTTTTAGAGTTTGATTTTCATAAGCTTGGGACTGTCCATCAAATATAAGATACTAAAATCCTTGCAAAATGTAAAGAAAAAGGGATAAAAGCAATAAAAGAAAATAAAAACAATAATTAAGAAATATGAAATAACATAACATTAATACTAATTTTTAGATAAAATAAAATAACAACGGAAAGAAAATAATAAATATGCATAATTCTTGAGGAAAAAGAAAGAAAATACAAAATTTAAGCATCTCCTTTAATCATGTTGTGACTCAGGCCTGTCCGATCATGGAGAGTCCTCAAGTCGATGATCCTTAATAGGTGAAGGAGCTACTGATTAAGTACCCTTACCAAATAATAGAGGCTGGAAATTGATGCTTTGATGACTCGCCATTAACAAACAATAGTTCTCCCATCCATCCAACAGTGGTCTCGAGCATTCCTATCTACTCAACAAAGGTTTCAAGCCTTTTTACCTACTTCATAAGCTTCTCCTGCTATAGTTGGAGAGTTCATTGAGTACCCTAAAGTTATGCCACCTATCTCTCCAGTCGAGATATCTTCCACTGGTCTATATGTGGTATCCTTTCTCTGGGTGCTTTTGCATTATCCTCCATCAGTACTACTCCTCCCGTATAGGATTGCGATGACTCTGGCTGCGATCGCTGCTTCATTAAGGTGGCTCCTCTGTACTCCTCCCAATGCTACTAGCTTATAGAGCTCCACAATAAGTCTATAAATATCAACCATGTGTCCTCTATGTTTGTTGACCATGTTCATGTGTTTCATTATGTCCAAGTTGAGTGCTACCATAGCGTTAACCTATCGGATTAGTAATAATTGATCAAACCCCCCCCCCTTTTCATTGTGCTAGTCTTGTCATAAAAGGTCTGATATAGATCGTGCCAACCTTTCTTTCTTCACTTTGATGCTTGATGAATTAGGCAAGTACATGCCTGAGGTGGATTAACATCCTCTCGCTTATGCTCGATAAGTAATATACATCTAAGTTGTCAACAGTGTCGTGGCTATCACCTCAACCACTCAAGGTGTAGCTTAAGACTCCATGTATATAACATAGCATTAAGTGTTTTAATGATGAAGGCTTGGATCTTTTCGGGTCATCATCATTGTCATCGCTAATGGTATCCTAGAACTGTCGCAAATACATCCTATATGGGAAGTCTATCTGGAAGTTTAGGTAATCTCGCGTCCCCATAAATTCTACAACATAAAGGGCCATAGTGACTGAGAAGTCTGAATAGCTTATTCGAATCATCTCCCCGAATAGTTGGAAATGTATGGTGTTTGGCCTATCCAAGTCGTGGCATCCCTTCTCCACAAAGAATGTAGAGCGCACCTATAATGTAAACTCCCAGTAGGAGGTCAAAAAATCTGAGCCAGGCACCTACATTGATCAAATCCAAAACCTATCGAGCCAATCCAACCTACTCCAATGCCTTCCATTCTATGCGGTGTCATGTGAAGAACATCTTGTCATTTAAACGTTGATACTTGACAGCGCATCGTAACGTTAGTCAAAATAAAATAACTAGACTACTACTATAGAAATGGTGAGTCTAGGTTGATCCGACAGAGAGTGTTCGGTAAGCTTATGAAATGAAATTAATCGTTGTTTACGAAAAATGGGGGGGGGGGTTGATTTTTGAATAAGAAAATAAAATGAAACTAATTAATAAAAAAATTAAAGAAAACATGTGAAAAATGATAAAATTGGGGAATTCGGTAAGGATCTGGTTCTTTGGTTTAATCTCGGCCTACACCCTAATTAAGCATATTTCAACGATTTGTTCTCAAACCTCTGTTAGCAACTATTAATCGTGGGTTAATAATTAACCCAAGTTTTCCCTTAGGTTTTGCTTAATCAAGATGCGATCATTAATTAAACCTAACAACCGAATAACTTAGGATATGATCTTTAAATTTAATTAGGTAGTAGCTTTATGAATTAGGAAAATTGATTAATCATGGCAATAACCACATATGATGCGTCATTTAACCTAGGTCATGTTATTTCTAATGATTACGAATCAGTAATCGCTACACATGAATTTCAACATAACAATTAGGGATTATATCGAACTTCTAGCAATGGGTATGCAATTAAACGATTCAATGAACGCATTAAAATCATCCTTTCACAATACCCAATGGGTTTATACATAAATAACCGAACAATAAAGAAAATCCGATTATCCATACATAAAATCCAAATCAATTAACATAGAATAACACCGTCAATTTCTAATGAGAGAAAGAAACAACAAAAATAGGAAAATATACTTAACCAGGGTCATCAACGTCAATGTAACCTACTTACCATTGTCGACACGTCTAGCCCTCCATGGGTCTATCCCAAGAAAACGCTTCAACCCCCTACGTTGTAACCCTAGCTGAAACCCCTTCGGCTATTCATTGCCACAAGCTTCCTCTCTTAGCTACTATTTATGATTGGACAAATAAACTCTTTTGTGCACCTTCACTATTTACTACTCACGCTAGCTACTCTCACGTAGCTCTTCTCTTTTATTTTTCACTCATGTCACTCTCCCTTCTGCTGCCAGCCCTCCTATCTCCATTGTAGCTCGATAGGACGAATAAAGTTGAGGGTTTTTGGTCCCCCCTCCCATTCATATAGAACCCCTCTTTTATGCCTAACCTTTGTAGTTGGGTTAAATGCTAGCGTTTAACGTTAGTTTTCATGCATTCGTTTAACGATAGTGTAAACGCCATGCATTGAACATATGTTAGAATTTAACGCTAGTGTTTTGTCTTAGTTGTCTATGTTTCACGTTTTGCTCATTTGTTGTTGCCGTTTTGGTGAGGTCTTTGACTCTCCATGAAACACAAAATGACAACCTCTTTGATGCTTCTCTAATTTTCACTCTGTTAACTACATTAGACAGCCTTCTTAGCTCGTAAAAGCTTCAAAACTTCATGCTTTAATCTTGTATTTGTATTCACCATTAAACCTACATGTAAAATCAATAGGAACACAAAATGAGCAATTAAACATAAAAAACTATGAATGAATTCAAATGAAATAACATATAAAAATATAGCAAAATCCATTCATATCATCTTGTCATTTAAACGTTGATACTGTTTTTTATGTGATGCCACATTGAAGAGCAACATTGGAGGTCACTTGCGTGGACGCACTGAGCGAGAGCCTCTGAAGTTTATAGATGGCCACTCTCCTCACAGTCGCTTGTGTAGTACTTTCTTCTTGCATCATGGTCTTGTCATTGTGCCTGACACTATACATAAGTGTGAGAAAATTGTAGATAAATTACATGAATACCCTTTTCCCCACACTTAAAATATATTACGATCCCTAACTAAGTAAACATGAAAAACAAAATAATAACAAAAACTAAAACACATAAAAAATCAAAACCAAATTAACACAATAAATTAAAATAAAATAATTAGAAAATAAACTATCAACTTTATCACAAATTTAAGATTAAAATTTTTTATGATTAATAACTAAAACTTAATCTAATTGCCAAATTATGAATTTAACCCCAAAATTGAAATAAAAACCCTAATATAGCAATTATGCAAAATTGAACATTAAAATCGTGTAAAAAGCAAAATTAACATGTAATTACACACAAACCCAACATCAATTAACATAAAAAAATAACTAATTAACCTTTCATGCAGAATTATCACAATTTAATAATTATTAAGCAATTTTGCATAATTTCGCAAATCAAGTTGAAATTTCACCCAATAAACATATAATACATCAAATTGAATCATTAAATCAATTAGATAGGGAAAATATCTAATTACAAAAAGCACAATTAATCACAAAATCACTCAAATTCTTATAAAATCCCAAAATCCTATAATTGGCATTTTTAGGCAAAAATTCCCTAAATAATGCAAAAAAATCCAAATGAATCATACATAAACAAGTGAAAACATCAAGAAAATCTACTTGGGTGTTGCCAATTGGGAAGAAAAAATGTAAAAATTGGAACTGGAGATTGGAAGGGTGACAACGAGGAGTGAGAGAGAAGAGAGAAAATGAGAAAGAAGGAGGAATTAGGGCATTTTTAAAGTGTATCACCGTGTAGTTGACCATATAGGTCACTGATTTGGAAATTTTTTAGCACTTACATGGTCTATTACACAGGATTGTATCTAACAATATAAGTCTACACCAACATGTAGCTCTTTGTAAATGTGTGCAACTTTAAAATTGTATGATCAAACTTAAAAATTTTGCACTTTGAGTAATAGCACCTTAACATGCAAACCCTAACACACCAATTATGCACAATCTCATCATTAGGATGCTTTTTTTTTAATCCTAAAGCACATCAAAACTCAATCAAACTCTATTCTAACATCAAAATAAAAACAAAGTAATAGGGAATGTAAAATAAAACCTAAAATAACTCATAGGTTGCCTCCTATATAGTATTTGTTTAATATCGTTAGTTAAACGTACCTTTTATGCTAAAGGTGGCTTGTTAGATTATGTTTTTATAGCCTTAATATAGGATATATGACTTGCAAGTAGGCTGGCTACCATACGTCTCTTAGTGCCATATATTTCTTTCAATTTATTACCTTAAACTTGTGAAGGTTTCGATAGCTCTTTAAATTCAAAGTCCTACAAAATATTAGGATGTTTACAAGACTCATTAAGGTTAATAACATCCATAAATTCAAGGTCATGATTAATGACATTAGATATTATAAAAACGAACTCTTCATTCCCCACCCTTAATGTTTACTTACCTTTGTCAACATTTATTATTGACTTAACAATTGCTAAAAAGGGTCGATCGAGGACTAATGGCACTTCTACTTCCTCTTTTATGTCAGGAATCATGAAATTAGTTGGGAATATAAACTTATCAACCTTATATGGAAAATCTTTTACAATTACTTTAGGATATTTTATTGATTTATCAACTATTTACACGTTATTCCTAGTCGGTTTAAGTTCTCTTATTCCCAAATTCTCAAACAACAAAAGAGATATCATATTAATGCATGCCCATAGGTCAGCTAAAGCCTTATCTATTTCTAAACTACCAATTTCAAAAAGGAATAGAGAAACTCCCTAGATCTATTTGCTTCTTTGGTAGTTTTACTTTCTTATCTTTTGAGCTCCTTTCGCTTAGCGTAGTAGTCTCCAACTTCTCTAATTTCTCCTTGTAATTAAAGTAGAAAATGAAAGATGGTCTCTAATGTTTAAGTATATCGTGAGATGGGTTAAATACATGGTAAGTAAATGCTTGGTGAGTGTCATGACATATGTCATGACACTTGTTAAATGAAGAGCCAAGCAAAATGTCTTTTACTTAAGCAACCACATGTCTCTTAATCTCCAGTCCATTTTTTAATCAATCTCTAAGCCAATTGTCACCCAATTATTTCTACTGCCATGTGTCAATTATTTCTATTACCATATATCAATTTTCCTTGCCACTTGGCATTTTCCTAATCCAAAAGTACACATAAATTTATAAATCTCTCAATTGTAACAAATAAATTCCAAATCAGTAATTAAAAACCATCATACAAAAATTCAAGACATAATAATTCATAATTCACATCACAAAATTTTAAACCTTTTATACTCGAAATATGTCACTTGAGTGCATTTATGATCTTTGCAACATGTACAATATCATAATTCATGTGTGCGTATGATAATGATATGCATGTGAATGCAATGTACCTCATATATTCTCAATGATATTTCTCATGTAGAATGGTCTAGGATCCTAACCTTTAGTATGGAAAATGGGCTATTACAATTCCCCCTTAAGAAATTTTGTCCTCGACATTCTTACCTGATTGGTCAAATAGATGGGGGTACTGATTCCTCATGTTCTCCTCCGTTTCCCATATGGACTCTTCACTTGAATGATTCCTCCAAAGGAATTTAACCAATAGGATCACTCGTTTTCTCAGTTGATTATTCTGATAACCCACTATTTTAATCAGTTCCCCAACATAATTTAGATTACTTGGAACTTCAATTTCCTGTGTAGGTAACATATGTATCGGATCTGACCGATATCTTCTGAGTATACTTACATGAAACACATTGTGAATCTGAGACATCTCTAGTGGTAAGGCTAACTTGTAAGCCAATGGTCCAACTCTATCAGTAATCTCATATGGACCAATGTATCTAAGGCTTAACTTACCTTTTTTATCGAAGCTCAGCACTCCTCGCCAAAGTGATACTCTTAGAAACACCTTATCTCCTACTTAATACTCCATATCCCTCCTGTGTTGATCCACATAACTCTTTTGTCTATCTTGAGCCTTATTAATTCTACTACAGATCAATTTAACCTTATCAACAGTATCTTGAATCAATTCTGGGCCTTTGATAATCCTTAGACCCTCTTCATCCCAATACAAAGATGAACGACACTTTCTACCATATAATGCTTCATATGTTGTCATATCGATACTACTATGACAATAATTATTATATGCAAATTTAATCAGTACTACATATTGATCGCATGCTCCTTGGAACTCCAAAACACAAGCTCTGAGCATATCCTCAATAGTCTTAATAGTCCTATCACTTTATCCATCTGTCTGAGGATGAAAGGTTGTAATAAAATTTAACCTTGTACCCTAAGTTATTTGTAAACTACCCCAAAATCTTGAAGTAAATATGGGGTCTTGATCTAATACAATAGACACTAAGACCCCATGTAATCTCACTACCTCATTAACATACTTCCAAGCTAATTGATCCAATGTATTGTTCTCTCTCACAAGTAAGAAATGAGCCAACTTTGTCAATCTGTCAAAAATAACCCATATAGCATTATCTTACCTTAGAGTCCTCGGCAAACCCGTAATGAAATCTATAGTAATTCTCTCCCATTTCCACTCCGGAATAGGCAATGATTGTAACTTCCCAATTGGAGCTTGATGTTCTGCCTTAATCTGTTGGCAAGTGAATTGTTGGTAAGTCAAAAATTTAGCCACATACTCAGCCACTTGCTTTTGCATCCCTGGCCATAAAAAATGTTGTTTCAGCATATTATACATCTTGGTAGTGCTAGGATGTATAGCATAAGTTGTTATGTGTGTTTCCTCTAAAATCTCTTTCTTCAAATCATCAACATTAGGTACACACAATCTTTGCTTCAACCACAATGTATCATTTCCTAATTCAAACTAATAATTCAGATTTTGTTTCAACTTCTTAATAAGCTTCACTAATTCTTAATCCTTGCTTTGAGCTTTTCTGATTCTTTCATGTAACATCGGTCTAAGCTTCAACATAGCTAACAATGCTTCATTATGCTCCAGATTCAGCTCAACATTCAATGATCTCAATTGAACTAAGTTGGGTAACCTTGATGTTAGAACTTGAGTCACACTACTATTAGATTTCCTACTTAATGCATCAACTACAACGTTAGATTTACCTGGGTGATACTCTAATTTGAAATCATAATCCTTGAGTAATTCAATCCATTGCCTTTGTCTCATATTCAGTTCTTTCTAACTCAACAAATATCTCAAACTTTTATGATCTATGAATGTATAAAATGTTTCACCATATAGATAATGTCTCCAAAATTTCAAAGCAAATACCAATGCAGTAAGTTCTAAATCATGAACCGAATAATTGAACTCATGAGACCTTAACTATCTCGATCCATATGCAATCACTCTACCATACTGCATCAGAACACATCCAAACCCTTGGTGCGAAGTATCACTATACACCACATAACCTCTATAACCAGATGGAATAGCTAACACTAGTGTCGTATTCAACCAATGTTTTAGTTCCTCAAAACTTCTTTAGCATTCATCAGTCCATCTAAATAGTACATTCTTCCTCAGAAGCTTTGTCAAAAGTGCTGAAATCAATGAAAACCCCTCAACAAATCTTCTGTAATATCCTGCTAATCTAAGAAAACTCTGGATCTCAGACACATTTCTCAGAGCTTCCTACTTCATCACTGCTTTAACTTTCTTTGGATCTACCTCTATGCCCTGTCCAGATACTATATGACCCAAAAATACTACTTGATCAAGCTAAAATTCACACTCTCTGAACTTGGAATACAATTGTTTCTCTCTCATTATCTGTAAGACTAGCTTCAGATGCTCAGAATGTTCCTATCTACTTTTCGAATACACCTAAATACCATCTATGAATACAATCACAAAATGATCTAAATAAGGTTAGGATGCCTTATTCATCAAAGCCATTGGAGCATTTGTTAACCCAAAAGACATCACTAAAAATTCAAAGTGCCCATATACATCATCCTCTGCTATCTTCAACTAATAGTACCATGATCTCAAATATAGTTTAGTAAACAATTGAGCTCCCTGTAACTGATCAACCATATCATCTATTCTCAGCAACGGATACTTATTCTTCACTGTCACCTGATTCAATTGTCTATAATCAATACACAATCCCAATTCTATCCTTCTTCTTCATAAATAAAACTGGGGCTCCCCAAGGTGACACACTAGGCCTGATAAAACCCTTATCCAATAACCCCTATAACTAAGCCTTAAGTTCCTTAAGTTCTGTAGGTGCCATCCTATACGAAGGAATAAATATATGAGCAATACCTAGAACTACGTTAATAGGAATAGATTAGGAGATTCAAGAATCACCTCCTTAGTATAGCAGTTCATCATAGCCCTATGAGCAGTAAGCCAATCCATACCTAAGATTAGGTATATCTCTTTCAACCGTAATATTATCAAATTAGCTTCCAACTCTGCCTAATCAACCTGAATCATACACCCTTTACACACTTCTCCTATCACTGTAGTACTACCTACCGGTGAACTCACTTCTAAACCGCATTCCAATATCTCTCTGTCATAATGCAATTTAGATGCCAGATGCAGTGTGATAAATGAATATATAGATCCTGGATCTAACAACACAAATGCTTCAAATTAAAAGACATTTAACACACCTGCTACAACATCTCGAAAGTTCTGTGCCTCCTATCTGGTGATGGAAAAAATTTGAGCCTAAGACTGCGACTGATTACTCCTCACCTCAGTCTTCACAATAGGACCAACTGAACGTACTCTGCCTCTACCTTTGCCTCTCTGTCCTGATCCACTGGCTTTGCTCTGCTAGAAAGTTGTCTTAGTTACTGATCCTCCCCTCACTCTAGACTATATTCTGAAAGTCGCAGGACAATCTTGAATTTGGTGCTCAAAAGAGCCACAACGAAGGCAAGCTCCAGATAACTTCCAACATTCACCACCATGTTTCTTTCCACATTGTTCACAACTGGGCATCTGTAGTGTTTTTCCTCTTAATACTTGACCTCTACCACTACCAGCTTGTACAAAACTACCCCTAAGTCTAAACCTTGACTCTCTCGATATAGTTGGTGGTCGAAAAGATCTATTTTAACATTTACTGAATCTTCTGCCAGAATTAACTTTAGACTCACCTTGTCTCTTCATTATGAACTCTTGTCTGTATTCTCCTTGTCCATCCTTCAGTAATTGTTCAATTCAGATCGAGGTAGCTTGTAGTTTGGTAAAACTACCCAAATTAGTGATAGCTAACCTCGTCCTAATCTCCATATTCAGC
Organism: Erythroxylum longipes; assembly: GCA_027563885.1. Lineage (NCBI taxonomy): Eukaryota > Viridiplantae > Streptophyta > Magnoliopsida > Malpighiales > Erythroxylaceae > Erythroxylum > Erythroxylum longipes. The sequence continues at coordinate 23,291 of JAOQMS010000082.1, read as the reverse complement.
CCATCTTCAAACCGTCTACACTTGTCTTCCTCAGTTGGAATCAATGTAGTAGCATATCCCATTAACTCATTAAATTGTATCTATATTCAGCTACTGTGAGACCTTCCTGCTTCAGATATAGAAACTCCTTCATCTTTCTATCCAGGTAGATCTTCAGCATATAATTCTCCTTAAAGACTCTCAGGAAGTCTTCCCACGTTAATCCACAAGGTCGGGTGATATTACCGGGAACAGTCTTCCACCACTGATAAACTGGAACTTGCAGTAGTGAAACTGCGTAGTCAAACTTCTCCTCAAACTCGCAGTCCATCTGATCAAATATCCTTTATGTTATCTCTAACCATCCTTCTACCTTAGCAAGGTCTGTACTTCCATAGAAGTCTACAGCCCCCTGCTTCCTAAGTTTATCATATCTCCTTTCTCTCCTCTCAGGAATTCTCTGAGGCATTTGGTCAGATCGTGGTACTGGAGACTCTCTATCGGCTCCTACAGACTCTAGATCAGCTGATTCGGTAACTTGATCTCCTATAGAGGATGACTTATAATAAACAGTAATCATGATTACTATCCGAGTCTCTCACTATATATCATGTCTAAATGTTCTTATATGTCCCTATGGATGCCAAACTATGCTCTGATACCAAAAACCTGTAACACCCCAACTCTATAGGGCATATGCCTGAACATCTGGAGGATATACAAGAACATACCCTATAAATGTGGCATGTTAGAGCAATCACAATCACTTATTTTGGCACCATACATATAACACAATTATTCAAAGAAACATAATTACATTGTGGCATTTCACTATATAATCCATATATATAGTATCAAAAACATATTAGAGTTTCTACTCTTTACAATATGTTCTATATGAAATGAGGAACTAAGCAAAAATATTTTAACTAAACTCCTTAGTATCAGCTGACCAGACCTTTGAGCCATTCGTGACTTCCAAAATGGACAAAACTAGACATTTACTAGTTTGCCTTAAGACCTAAGTCATCCTCGTACCTGAAAATCAATATTTGCAATTTTGATGAGTTTTGCAAACTTAGTGAGTGAACCATCCTCGATGTGCTCACTCATATCAAAACACAAAGACAATTTATAATTTAATTTGCAGACAAATCATATCATCAAATATTGAATTATCACTTCATATTTCATCATGCTTCAACAAATAAAATTTATTGATACTTTTTTGCATTTTTATTTCATAACAATCCAAACAATTCATTTCAATCATTCATTTAATACATATCAAAATATATATGCAAATGCACATGTGACTCCACTTTCATTGTTATTTAATTGTGATCGAGTGCCTTTTTACTGTCCCTTATCTGTTGTGGATACCGAGCTCATTAATAATTGTCCCGTACCCATTGTGGATACCAGCCTATGGCTCTTTATATGCATTTCTAAGCTTTAAGGTCTTTTTCATTGGTCACTCTGATCACAACTTTTTTATCTGATGATGTAATATGATGAAATGCATCAATTCACATATAACACTTTCTATAACTTTTATTCATTACAGACACAACCATTTTTCATATTCATCTGATCTAAGTCCAGCATTAAACATTTCATTGGGTCCATATATTTCTTCAGATTCACATTCAATTAGGAACATTCCTAATACAATCTCAATTATCAAACTCCTCAGACCATTAATGTCCGAAATTATCACAATCTTAACAATCACAGTTCAATAATTGAAATTTAAATGGAACAAATCAATCGTAGTGAGTAAACATCTAGGTTGATTCATAGTAATCTTTAGATTAGCTATTGCATTGATGAACTGGCAATGGCTTGATGCTGGCATTTGACTTGAGTGTCTAAATCATGCAATACACACATTTATACACAGTACTAAGTTGATCATTCATATCAGTATTCAATCATACATATATATGTTTTTGTGTGTGTGTGTGTGTGTGTGTGTGTGTGTGTGTGTGTTATATACAATGCATGCTCTATTTAACTATTCCTATGTACGTATCCTTAAACACAAGTCATGATCATTCAAACCATTATAGCTTATATATGTCTAGTTTGTACTTATGTTTACACCTCAAGAAAACTTGATTATTCTAATATCTTCAATCATACATTCATCAATCCCTTTTCTAGTATTATATAATCACACAATATCCAATTTTTCATTCAATCATACCTAATACACCTTTCTCATATTCTTTGGATCATAATTGTATTCTTAAGAACACTTTTATTCCTTTAACAATCATAAAATTCTAGATTTTTTAAACATTGACATCAAACAATCATTTATTAAGTTATAACCTCAGTTAACAACCTAAACATATCAAATACTTTATCAACTTATTCAACCTCAAACTAGGTTCATTTCAAGCCTTGCTTAAGTATAAAAGTAGCAAAGTAAAGTAGCTTATCATTAATTGATTCAAAGATCACACAAAGAGAAATGTTCACGTCTAAGGCCTTTCCTATGATCATGGAGGAATTCCCACGATCGTGGGTTATGCCATTCAAAAATTTCATCACCCATATCCTTCAAATTTTTCCAGATTTTAACCTTTACATAATACATCCAACACATCTTATACATAATTCATTATTTAGACTTCATTTCCTCATCATTTTCACCTTAATTCCATCTCAAAATCGTCCATAAAACAATACGTAAACTATTATTTATCATTTATAAAAAAACAGAATACAAACCTATACATTTCTTCGTCAACGTTCCAGCACACTTCATACACCATTAACACCATCAATCCATCCTTAAGCTATCATCATATACATTTTTATTAAGCAAGCTATGAAGAACAATGTTTTACTTGTTTAACTCCAATGCTTCTTCAATCGTGAGTATGCTAGGTTTTTAGTAACAAGATGAAGATAACCAAATTTTGTTGGAGTGGCAAGTGTAGGACTTCAGCAAAAAATCAACGTGGTGAGGTTTGATGAGAGTGTCGTGAGTTGAGAGAAGAAACAAGAAGATGAGAACATGTAATAAAAGTATAAAATGAAAGATGGTCTTTAATTTTGAGTATATCGTGAGATAGGTTAAATACAAAGTAAAAATGCTTGGTGAATGTCATGACACTTGTCAAATTAAGAGCCAAGCAAAATGTCTTTTACTTAAGCTACCACATGTCTCTTAATCTCCAGTCCATTTTTTAATCAATCTCTAAGCCAATTCTTACCCAATTATTTCTATTTCCATGTGTTAATTATTTCTACTACCATATATCAATTTGTCTTGCCACATGGCATTTTTCTAGTCCAAAAATACATATAAGTTTTTTGTTGTGTGATTCTTCAATATTCACTTGACCACCTAGGTTTTCTATTTTACGATCTAGCTTAAACTCTCTCAGTTGTATTCCATGAAAGTTTCTACACACTATTCGCTCAATTTCTAGATCTGCATCGATTAAGCTCTAAAAATTACTTTGGGTCATAAATTGAGCAAGAACTAAAATCTATAAGAAAAAAGAGAACTAATTAGGCTAATCAAATAAAATAACTTTAAGATAATAATGGAACATAATAAAATAGAAATGACTAGAGTAATAAAATCTAGTTGTTCTTAATATTGCTATCCCTGACAACGGCGTTAAAAACTTAATTGAATAGGTTTAAGGTTCATATTAAAATTAATGCAAGTGCATGGCGTAATTGTTTTAACACCCCACTACCATAGAGTATACACCCGAACATCAAGAGGACATTCCAGTACATACCCTATGACAATGGTATGTTAGAGCAATCACGTTCACTTATATGGCATCATACAGAATAACACAATACTTAAAAGCTCAACTCCTCATTTCATTCATTAACAAAATTTACATTGTAGCAGTACTTTCATTTAAACAAATATTTACATCCTCAAAGTATCTAAGAGTTTACTACTTTTTATACAAAAGATCTATATGAAATGAGAACTATATATACACAATCCATAACTCCTCAGATGCCAGCTGAGCAACCTTTGAGCCATTCTTTAGTCCAAAAAATCAATAGTACTAGTCTCTTTTAGAAACTATGCCTCCTCTCTCGTACCTAAAAAGTTACATTGCAATTTTGATGATTTTTACGAACTCAGTGAGTGAACGATTATTGATGATCTCACTCATGGAAAAATACACAAATATCTCACATCCAATCAAATTCACAACATATCTTATCTCAATAAGACATACTGAATGTCACACATTTCATATACTCTTTCAAATCATGCATATTCCAATGAATCACTTTATCAACAATTACACAAATATGGCATATCACATTATCATCACAATTTCATAAATGGATTCATGATCATATAATTCAAAATCATAAATGTAAAAATGGAGATGTATATGAGACTCCACATTCATTGTTATTTATTGTGACCGAGTGCCTTTCAGATAGAAATATAGATACTATCTCGTACCCATTGTGGGTACTGAGTTCATTAATCATGGAGTCAGGCTTTACGTGCAGATTACAGATTTCTGAGTTTAAAACTCTTTTAGACTAGCTACTTTGGTCACAATGCTTTTATCTAATCATGCATATTAATGTGATGAATCAAATCATAAATTATAATAATAATATCATTTATTTATGATGCACAGATAGAATCTCATGTTCATTGAATCTCAATCTAGCATTCAACTTTTGTTGAGTATACAGATATTTTCAGAATTCAGATGCAAACAGAACACTTCTAATACATTCCCAAATATCAATATCCTCAGTCTATAAATGTCCAGAATTATCATAACCACAATCAGATCATTAAGAGTTTAATAATTGGGAATTAAACAAAGATAAGTCTAGGCATATCAATGACCCGTGGCTTGGCCCATCCCGGTCCACTATTTATTTTTTAAAGTAAAAAATTCAAAACGACATCATTTCAGGAAATATGGGCCCAAGTTGATCACGGTCGGTTCATGGCCCACTAACTCCAGCCAAAAATGAGTCGGGTTGGGCCATAATTGCTATGTCTAGATAAGTCAATCCTAGTGAGAACATCTAGGTTACTCACAGTACGCTCTAAATTATGCTATTACCTAGATGGTCCAACAATGTCAGGATGATGGTGTTTGACCTGAGCGTCTAAATACACATACATTGTACACATTAGTAAAGTGATCAAACAAATACATATTCAATCATGCACATATATATGTGCCATATATTCAATGAATACTCAATGACTTTCTCGAGTTGTTTCCTTAATCACTATTCATGATCATTCAAACATCATAGTTTGCACATAGCTAGTTTCCAATTTGGTTAATACCTTAAGTACACTTGATCATGCCCAATTCATTAACCATACATTTACTAGCTCTTTTCTAGCATTAAAAATTTTCACATCATTCCCAATTCTTATTCATTCAATCCTAATGCATTACTTATATCCTTTGAAATACATTTGCATTCATATAAACATCTCATTCCTTTAATACTCTTTCAATCCAAACTTAAATACATTGATACCAAACAATCTTTTCCTTAAGGTATAACATCAATTAAAATCTTTAACTTATCAAATACTTTAATCAACTTATCAAGCATCAATCTAGGTTTATTTCAAGCCTTAATCAAATCTAAATACACCATATTAGAATGACTTATGCTTATATGGCTCAACAATTGTACAAATCAGAAATTAACATGTAAAAGCCTTGCCCACGATTGTGGGGTACCTCCCCATGATAGTGATAGAAGCAACTACATCTGTCCATGATCGTCGGATGGGTTCCATGATCGTGGCCTACCCTTTTCCTGCATTTTTTTCCCAATTTTTCACACTTTGATACCAAATTCAAAACACCTTTATAAGTCCATTTGTTATACATCAATTGTACACTAATTATATTTCAATTCTTCATCAATATCATCTTCAATTCCAACTCAAACTTATTCAATTAATATCCCACAAATCAATGTCTTTCATGCATCAAAAATCAAACTAGAACATATTATACATTATCATGCATATAGTTCTAATTCCTTCTTAATTCAAGAACACTTTATTCACATCTTCGTTTAGCATAAATTCACCTTCATTATAAAGCAAATCCATACCTAATTCATTCATAATTCAACCTATAATGCCACAGTTTTCATACTCCAGAAACAAGCATAAAAACTTCCAAGTTTATGCAACATTTTCCAGCACAAATCATCCCCAACATCACATTCATTTCATACCAATTGAAGCATCATTCCTATGCTATTAAACATGCTATAAAGATCAAATGTCTACTTACTTATTAGGCTTTCAATTAGGCTCAACACTTCAAGATAATCTATCATTTCAACCAAGCAAGATCAATCACAAATTCTAAGTGAAACAGGTTGATTTTTCGGCAACAAAGTAAAGGTATCATTCAGCTGGTTTCTTGGCTATTTTGTGAAGAATTAACACGTGTATTTCGTGCAACAATTTGGATAGGGTTTAACCAAAATTCAAAGAAGAAAGTAGGAGCAATTTCGGTAAAGAAAACAAAGAAAAGGAGCAGCAAAACTTTGCTTCTGAAACTTGCTACATCACATGCTAGGTGTCTTCATTAAACTAAGACATATGTTACATAGCATGCCTCCCATTTATCTACTCAATAAGTTGCCACTAATCTCCTTAAGATGCTACATTAGTCACCAATTAATTTGTAAGGCCCCAAATTGTACCCTAGTTGGAATGTTTCATTGAATATGTATTCCATATGACTTAACTATGTTTTTAAAGAATCATACTTGGAGAATTGGAATTAAATTGGCATCATAGAGATTTAAGGAATTAATGTTGAGCCCAGGGTCTCAGAAAATATGTTATGGATACTTTACATAAGGTTTAGGTGAAGATTTAGTGATAAGAAGGCTTGAAATTACTTAAAACTCTAGGTTGTAGTGATTTTTTTTTGCAAGACTAGTGTGACACTCAAACTTGTAAATGTCATATCTTCTAATTCCAATGTCCAAAAATTACAAACTTTATACCATTGGAAAGATAAGAGGATAAGATACAACTTTAATGAAGACAACTTTTTTAAATTCGACTTAAATAAATACAGTATATTGATGGTTAATACGGGGACTAATTCTTGGTGACAAATGGCAGCTCCTAATTGGGACAAGTGTAGAACATGCAAG
>JAOQMS010000081.1:47804-58913 GCA_027563885.1 Erythroxylum longipes | reverse complement strand
CATTCACTTTTATCTTTCTAAAATTATGATTATTTGTTATCATCAAAAAGGGGGAGATTGTTAAGTCAAGAGGACTTAACGATTATTAATTTTGGTGACAATCAAATAATAATAATATTATAATTAAATGAACTATTTTGAGAAATGTGTTAAGTGTGCAGAAAAACACAGAAGAAGCGGAAAACACAAAAGAAGTGAAAACACAGAAGAAGTAAAAATGCAGAAGGAGTGGAAAACACAGAAGAAGCAGAAAACACAGAAGAAGTGAAAACACAAAAGAAGCGGAAAACACAGAAGAAGCAGAAAACACAAAAGAAGGGGAAAACACAGAAGAAGCGGAAAACACAGAAGAAGTGGAAAACACAGAAGAAGTAAAAACACATAAGAAGTGGAAAACATAGATGAAGTGGAAAATACAGAAGAAGTGAAAACACAGAAGAAGTGGAAAACACAGAAGAAGCTGAAAACAAAGAAGAAGTGAAAACACAGAAGAAGCAGAAAACGCAGAAGAAGCGGAAAACACAGACGATACAAATATGAAGATATGCTAGTACGTCAGACAGTTAGTTAGTTGGAGTTAGTTACAGAACTCAACTGAATAACAGGTTCTACAAGAATCAAGAAGCAGTTATCAAGAATCAAGAAGTAGTTATCAAGAATCAATAAGCAATTGGAGACTTAGGCTGTATATATATTAGTCATAGTCGAAGATTGAACAATCTTTTTAATCTTTTGAGCTTTCAAGTGTTTACTTAAAAAGAAAAATTATGTAGTACGATATTGGAGAGCAAACTCTACTGTAACAAAAAAGCTCACAATATCTTTCTAGTGAGATAAAGAAAAGGCTAAGAGCCTAGAGAGGCTAAGATAGCAAAAAGAATACTTTGTGTAAGAGACTTGAAGAGGCTCTGGATGGGAAGAAAGAATACTTGTAAAATTGTCGAAGTATAGTGAAATCTCAGACAAACTCTGAGGAATGGATGTAGCCAATGGTTTGGGGTGAACCAGTATAAAAATCACAGCGTCTATCTTCTAACCTTTCACTATATTCTATTTTGTTTTTAGACAAGTATATAGAAGTTATTTTCAATTTAACTATGTAACTATTTTTGTATAACTTTTGTGGTATTCTTTTAACATTTGGAAAAGTTCTTAACAAGATATATTAAAGTTTTTGTATTCACGAAAAGAATACATAATTCAACCCCCTTCTTGTGTATCTCGTATATTGTACATGAATTCTATCTTAACATGTGATTTACTTCAGGTCATGGTCGTGACACTACCATGGGAGGCTCACAATCGTGAGTAATGGTTGCACGGGCGAGACATGGGTGTAACGCCTATGATTGTCACGCCCATGCAATCATATGTCACGAACGTGCAATGTGTGTCATGCCTGTGAATTGTGTATGGCCGTGAGTCTCCGTGCTTGATGTTTGCCACATATACTTTTCCTTTTATGCATTTTGTTATCTCCTCTTACTCTAATCTTTCTTCTTCTTATTCCATGAAGACAATTGAGTGTGAAAATTAAGAAGATGTTTCAAAGAGTGTGCTTTCAACTCATTTTAGTCATTATGCCTTCAAAATGTACCAAAGATCAAATATGAACTAAAGTGAGTGTATTAAGCATTTTAAAGCATTAATCACTAAGTGTCAAGGAGTAAATGTATCAACAATTAAGCACATATCATCTTCAAGGAAGTGCTAACCCTCCGTAATTATGGTCACTGCCAACATCACATCAATAGTTCCCTTACTTGTTTCCTCCACTAGTTCTTCCTGAACCACCTTTATCTAATCTTCTTATTCATTTTGGGTAAAGGTTTCTAGCTCATCTTCTTCAATTACCTTTTGTCTCTCCTCTAATTTTCCTTCTTGGATGGAGACTTCTTTTTCTTCTGAAAGATCTTTTTGGAATGTCACTCCATTCACAAAACCAACCCTTACCTTTTATTCACTCTTGAATTCACATCACTCAGCTTTCATGTCAACAATGATTTCTCTTAATTTATTTGTAATACTTGCTTCCTCTTCCTCTTCTTCTTTTAAGAGGTTATCTTCACTACTAAAGGTGATTGCCAATCCAAATTTGTTAGGATCTATTTCATTAGGACTAGGAAAACCCTATAGTTATTTGTTGGATAAAATATCCATCAGCTGATCTTAGAGGAAGATGCAAAGTTGTGATAGAGAATGAGAACCTCTAATGACATTAGTGTAGGTAGACCTCCCGTTGACACTTGGGAGAAGATGAAGAAGGAGTTAACGAATTAGCTCCTCCCTAACAACACATCATGGCTTACGAGGGAAGCTTTGAAGAGGTTAAAGCAAGACAAATTGGTGATGGAGTATGTAAGAAAATCCACATATTTGATGTTGGACATGTAGAACATGTCTGAGGAAGACAAGTTGTTTAACTTTATAAGTGGCTTGCAAGGTTAGGCCCAAAAGAAGCTTATAAGGTAGAACGTAAAAGACCTTCATTGTGCAATAATGGCTATGGATGCCTTGGTGGATCACCAAATGCCACCAATTCAAACTAGCAATGAGGGTAAGAATAATGGCGGGATAAGGAATGAAGAAAGACCAGGAGAAGGTATGTGAATCTTTTAAAGTTAAGTCTATGAAACAAACAAAAGGAGATATTTCTTGTTTCATTTGTGAAGGTTTTCACTTTTCTAGTAAATGCCCAAAATGGAAGGTGGGTAAGGAGCAACTTATTCAATGGTCACAAACAATCAAGGAGAAGGAGAGGATAACTCGATAGAATAAATCTACCTTAGTAGTTATGCTATGTTGGGCCCAATGGAGATGACTATAAATAGCTTATTTGAGCCTTTCTCCTCATAGTAGGTGTGGGAGACACATAAAGATTGAGAGAGCATTCATTTGTATACTTTGAAGGAAGTAATAAAGGTTGATGTTTGATGTATCTCTTTCTTGTTCTTATTGTTTCCATAAATATTTAGTTCTTCCTTAGTATTCTTGAAAAGATGTGAGGGTCAAACACTGAGAGGATCATGAGGCATTCGAGAACAAATTCATTGGTCAATGATCACGAGGGAAGTATAAATCTTACTTAAATGAATCTAAGTAAGATTTCTGTGCAAAGAGGTAGACGCAACTTACAGATAAGTTTGGTGCTTTAACAAAAATCTTTGTAACAATTAGTATCAGAGCCAAATTTCAATATGACATAAGGCAGCAATTTGATAGAGCATCATCCAAGTGGAGGCACTCATTGGACAATTCCTAAAGGGGAAAGAGGTGACATCCTACAATACTCAATTCGAGATGTTAGAGGCACGAATCCAACAGTTGTAGAATCAAATAACAGAGTTGTTGAAGGCACAAGACGATTCTAGATTCGAGATCATAATCTTAAGGCATGTCGTTGCAATGCAGGATGTTGGATGTATTGAAATAACTTTGGTAAAAGTGTTTGAGCCACAAGTTTTCAATGGCCAGCAGAGTGCCTAGGATTTTGAAAATTTCTTGTGGGATATGGAGCATTACTTTGTAGACAAAGGTGTCTAATTCTGAGAAGGTGTCAATCACGACAATGTAAAGTGATGTGATTAAGAAGATGAAACGGAGAGAAATTGAGAAGAAAAAAATCTGGAGTTAAAAAGCCCAAAATTCCATCCCTCTCTCCTCTTTTCTACTCCCATTTCATTAAAATTCTAGAATTACACATATGCTTCAATTTTATTGGACCATTTGCTTCAAACCTACTAGACTAAGTGCTAACTTTAGGAAAATTGCAAAATTTGGTCCTTCTTCTTCCTTGAGTTCCCACATTGGCATACAACATCATCAATTGATTTCATTCTAGTCCATATTTCATATATAATTTTTCATGTCCATGTTGAAATGTAAAAATTACCAATTTATGCCTATCTTTTTAAATTAATTACCATTATATCCCTTACTATACTTAGATGTACTTAATTCTTTATGTTCACTTCCGTACTACTCCCTAGACATACTATAATGCTTCTAGGGTATTTGTTGGGGCCTTGCAGTCTAAGCTTCCCTATTCTGGTTTGGAGGTGAAATCGATCCCAAGGATTGCATTTAAGCAAATCATCATAGTGTATCATTATTCTATCTCTCTTTAGGTATTGTTTACGTTTTTTTATTTCTATTGATGTGGGTATTCATTTATGGATGATTAGTATTATCATTTAATTTTTTATGTATGAACCCATTGTTAGAATCTTAAATATAATACGTAATCGTTTCTATTGATGTTAAATCAATAGGGATAATGTAACATAGGTTAAATGAGTTGAGCTTCGGTGGTTATTGCTTAGATTATTCTGTTTTTCTTATTTGCAATATAACATAGGTTAAATAAGTTGAGCTTGTTTGCTTATTTCCTAGATTGATTTGTTTTCCTTATTCGTAATGTAGCTGTCTGATTAAATCTAGAGAGCTTGTTTTAGGTTGTTCAAGTATTAGTTTTGGTTAAAATGTTTGTTTTAATTAAACATTACCTAAGTGAAAACTAGGGTTAACAGAGTTTGCTATTAATCTACAATCAACAGTTCTAAGAGAGGTATGAAAATAATATGACAATGACGTATGTTTAATTGTGTGTAGGTTAAGATAAAACTAAGAACTGGATCATAAATGCATTCATCACTTTCATAATTTTTAACTGTTTTTTTTAATTTACTTTTATTAGTTTAATTTCATTTGATTTTGTTATTCGAAACCAAACAAAGCCCATTTAACCTAAATACCATTTTTTTCATTGCAAAAGCTACATGAACACACCCTATTGATATGATCACTACTTCTATAAATTTGGTTATGTAGAGTTAGGTTTATTTTATGGTGCATTCGACAGACATCAACAATTTTGATGTTGTCTCTAGGGAGTGTGGTACTTTAGTTTTTTTCTTTTGATTTCTATTGGTGTTTTGTATATATATTTGTTTACAATTGTTTCTTTTAGTTATTTCTTAATCTTTACACGTTTATTAGTTTTAAAGTATGGTAGTAATAAGATCTTCATATAGAGAACCTCTACAATTTGATCTAAAGATTAAAAGGACATTGCAGAGGTTACGTAATGAAATCAAAACTACTCAGGGGATACATTTAGGAATTGAACTTAAGGAAGCCATGACCAATCCAAGAATTTTAAAGGATTCGGCTGCTCCAAATTTGATTCAAAATCCTTTATGCATTATTTTTCCAAATTTTGCTGAAAATTTTATTTTTGAGTTTAAATTTTGCCTAATCCATCTTTTGCCCAACTTTCATAGTTTTGCTGATGAAGATGCTCATAAGCATTTTAAAGAGCTCGATGTGGTTTGTCTTAAGATGAAACATTTTAAGGTGACAGGAGAGTAGATTATATTGAGAGCTTTTTGATTCTCATTAAAGGATGCGACAAAAGATTGGCTTTTTGATCTACCCCTTAGGAGTATTAGCACATGGATCGAGATGAAGAGGCTACTTTTGGAAAAATATTTTCTATCATCAAAGACGATCAGTATATGAAAAGAAATATATGGCATAAAGTAACACAACGGATTCCTCTTTATGGGTATTTGGAGAGCTTTAAGAAGTTTTGTGCTAGATCTCCCCACCACAACATATCAAAACAACTTCTTATCTAACATTTCTATAAGGGATTATTATCTATGGAAAGGATTTTGGTAGATGCTGCAAGTGATGGGGCATTATCTGAGAAGACTCCTATAGAGGCCAAGATTTTGATTAAGCGTATGGCCTCAAACACCCAACAATTTAGCACTCGTAAAGCTTTTTGTCACATAAATATGATAAATACTTCATCTGTTGAACATCATTTAGATAAGCTAACATCTTTTGTTAGAAAACTTATAATAGGACAAGCACAGGTAAAGTTGTGTGGAATATGTGCAAATACAGCCATCCATCTGATGCATGCCTAACCTTATAAGAATGGAGCATGGAATACGTCAATGTCGTGGGAGGGAATTTTCCTAACCTGTACAACCCTTATTCCCATACGTAAACCCAGGTTGAAGAGGTCATCATAACCTGAGTTATGAGGGAAACAAGTAGCACAATTGTCTCTCGAATAGGCCATAAGAAGCATAACCATTAGAATCAAGGGCATAAGCCTCCTTTACCTTAGGTACGTCATTAGAAGATATGATTAAGTCTATTGCAACTAAAAATTTGCTATTACAATAGGGTATGCAATAGTTTCAGTAGGAGACCATATCTAAATTTTAGGAGGTGAATTGTAGCATTCATAATTTAGAGAATCAGGTGAGTTATATGTCAGTGGCGATAAACCATCTAGAAGCCCAAAGAGGAGGAAAACTGCCATCGGAACCTAAGAAAAATATGAAGAATGTTAGTATAATCACCTTGAGGAGTGATTGGAAGCTTGAGGATCTGGAAAAAATTACTCAAAGGATGGCTAATGAAGAAGACATTGAGAACGAACTCGAAGAAGAAAGGAATATCCCATTGAGCTTAAAGGTAAATGTTTAATTCCCAATTGTTGTAAAAACTAATCCTCCACCTTTTCCTAGCAGGTTAGCAAAGTCAAATAAGGAGGATAAGGATAAAGGTTGAGGTGAATATCCCACTGTTAGATGCAATCAAGCAAGTGCCTAGGTATGCAAAATTCCTCAAGGAATTATGTACGAACAAGCATAAGTTAAGAGGTAATGAAATGATTAGTGTGAGTAAACTGTTTCCGTAATTTTTTTTTAAAAATATCTCCTAATTGTATAGACCCAGGTATGTTTACTATTCCTTGTTAACACTGAGATTAAACATGTCATGTTAGATTCAGGAGCATCGATTAATGTGATGCCTTATTTGATCTATGCTTCTTTAAATTTAGTTCCATTAAACGAAACAACTGTTACCATACAATTGGCTGATCACTCTAATGTTTACCCAGATGGGGTTATTGAGGATGTGCTTGTGCAGGTAAATGAACTACTATTTCTTTCTGACTTTTATATGATTGACATGGATGATGAAGCTTCTTATAACATAATACCTATCTTATTAGTGTGGTCATTTATTAACATAACCCAAACTAAGATAGATGTTTGTGAGGGTACCTTTATGATGGAATTCGATTGGGAAGTTACTCATTTCAATATTTTTGATTTTAATAAGCACTCTAATAATGACCACTCTATTTTTGAAATTAATGTGAATGACCTTTAAGTACAGGAAGATTGCAAGCAGGAAAGTACAAATAAACAAGAAGTAGTTTCAATAAAAGAGAAGACCAAAGCTTTTAATGTCTCGTCGAAAAGCTTTATCATTGGTCAAAAATTGCTTCTTCGTTGTGCTAAATATAAATTGTTTCTATATAAATTTTTTCCTTATTGGGTTGATCATTTTGTGATAACTATTATCTTTCCTTATGGTGCAGTAAAAAATGAAATTTTGAAAACAGGGAAGACATTGCATGTAATTGATGATTAACTCAAGCCTTATGATAATGAAGGTCTTTTGGAAAATGACAAATTTGTGATTCCTGGGGATCAAAAGTTCGTAACTTGATGAGGACAATATAGAGTCAAGCCAAAGATAATAAACAAAGGCACTGCTTGGAAGGCAACTCAAGAAAATTTTATTTCTTGTTATTTACATTCTTACAATTGTGTTTTCCGTTAAATACTGCATTTCTTACATTTGATGTTACATTGGGACAATGTAAGTTTTAAGTGTGGGGGTGGGGGTTTTAGTTTTCATGCGCATTTTAAGCTTGTTTATTGCTTATGTGTTTTTTTAGGTGTTTTTAAAATCAATCAAACAAATAAACATTTTCTCTTTTTCTATTGCTTTTAAGACTATAGAGTCACAATTAAAGAATGAATTGACTAGATAAATTCATGGCAACTTAAGCATGTAATTTTATTCTTTTGAATGGCCAATATACATTACCTTTAGAAGAGTGGTGACTAGTTGTAGACACAAGCCAGTGAGATTTTGAGCTTTATAGATTGACACATCCATATCAATCTTATTGTCTTTTGTTTGTATATGACCTTTTTGAAATTTAGATCCTAAATTTGCTTGATTTTCTATTCAAGACCACATTTTTAACATATGCATTAACATGAAAATTATATATGCAATTTTTGTTTTGTAAGCTACACTAGCCAATAACCTACCTATTGATATGGATTTTCCCATGTTAAGCCCCCATGAGCTTTATTTGCCTTTTCTTTTTGTGTTAACCACACTATATGTCTTAAACATAACCAAATGTCCTATCAAACCTTAAAGCTAGTAGAACATTTGTTGATAGTTGATGTTTGTGGATGTACAAAAGTGTATGTATGGGGGTATGCATAAGTGTGAATTGGTTATAATTGATGGAATGTCATTTTATCTCTTATCAATGAATTCCAATTTCGATATAGCTTCTTTCATTTTTCATTAAAAATAAAAATATTTAAATAAAAGTATAAAGGAGGAGATGTATTTATTAAGTTATTTATGATTAATATTTCCTCCTAAAGTTGAATGGAAGGGATTAGTTGATTACAATACGAATGAAGGAGAAGTAGTTTTCAAGGGTCACCCCTTATAGTCAAAAGTACTGTTTATGATCAACTTTTATGAGTGATTTATACTTTTTATGGCTTATAGTGTGAAGACTTGAATTTGAGCTGTAAAACATAGTTTTTGCATTCATCATAGCTGATGTACATAGTTTTGAGTGAATGTTCATTTTTACGGTTGATATTATATTAAGTGTTTTTCCTTGTTTCACTAGCTTTAATGTTTTTTACAGTACACTATATCCAAAATACATCTCACCTTAACCTTTTCCCACATTACAACATTAAAAAGTCCTTTGATTCATGATTATGCATATGAATCCTAGTGATGGAGAAATGAATTGATATGCAAAGTCATGGAATTTCATGATTATGAATGATCTTTGTGTGTACCTATAGATCAATGCCATTTACATACGTTTTCCATGCCTACTACTGGATTGCTCAGTTTCTATAGGTGATGACTGCTAATTGATCATAAGTAGAGGAATTTAATGTTAGTTATGATTTTGAAGGTTATTTCTCTTTACTTATGGCTATCTATTCTTAGGAAATATGGAAATTGTGAAAGTGTTTAGTTTGTGACTTTAATTTTTTGTTTTTCCTAAGGACGGTCAAAAGCTAAGTTTGGGGAAATTTGATGTGTGCTTAATTATTTATACATTTACTTCTTAACAATTAGTGGTTATTGATGTGAAATGCTTAAGATACTTATTTTTAATTCATAGTTAATTTTATGTATAATTTTAAAGCATAAAAGCTAAAATGAGTTAAGAGCACATTCATTGAGCCAATATTTTGATGTTCAAACTCAATTACCCTTGTGGAATAAGGAGATAGATTAGGGTGAGGATTGGATAAGTAATTACAAGAAGCACAGTAATTCAACAAAACCTGGGAGATACATGGCCGTGTATATAATTATATGGCTTTATATATATTTGAAAGATAAATTTTGGCTTACACGGTTGGATACATGACCGTGTATCCAACCGTGTATCTTCATGAGTTTCACTTTTTTGACTTATAAGATTTGATACATGATCGTGTATCAAACCTTGTATATCCCCAAAAACCTAATTTTTCTTATAATAGAATATTTGGATGGAAAAAAACAAAAGAAATCATTTTGGGACTTTAGGAAGGGGTAGAGCACTTAATCTTTGGAGATCCATGGAGGGCTAAGCCTCTCTATTTCGGTTCAGAGGTGAAATCGACACTGAGGATCACATTTAAACATATCATCATTATGTATCGTTGTTCTAACTCTCTTTAGGGATTGTTTACGTTATTCTATTTCTATTGATTATAGTGTTCATATATGGATAATTAATATTCTCATTATCATTTAATTGTATATGACCCATTACTATAATCTTAAATACAATACATAATCGTTGTATTTTAGATTCATCTATGTCAACTAACGGTGTTAAATCCTTAGGGTAACATAACATAGGTTTAATGACTTGAGCTCGTGTGGTTATTACCTAGATTGATATATTTTCCTTATTCATAATATGTCTGTCCGATTAAATCTAGTGAGCTTATTCTAGGTTGTTCGACGGTTTGTTTTAGTTAAAAGGCTTGTTTTAATTAAACATGATATAAGGGAAAACCTGGGTTAATAGAGCTTGTTGTTAATTTATGGTCAATAGATATAAAAAAGGTTTGAAAATAATATGACAATGATGTATGTTTAATTATGTGTAGGCTGAGATTGAAACGAGAACTGAATCTTAAAGTGATTTTTAGCTGTTTGCTTTAATTTACTTTTGTTAGTTTAATTTCATTTTAATTTTTTATTCAAAACTAAACTAATAACGCATCGTAAAACTAGTCAAAATAAACTAGACATACTACTTTAGCAGTGGTGAGTCTAGGTCGATTCCACAAAGAGTGTGTGTAAAGTTATTGAAATGAAAATAATTAGTATTTCGGTTTAAGGGGTTTTGGTTTTAAAAATAAGAAAATAAAATAAAGCTAAATTAACTAACAAAATAAATTTAAAGAAAAAATGTAAAAAGAAATGATAGAAGTGGAGAATTCGGTAGGGAACCGATTCTTTGGTTCATTCTCGACCTACACCCTAATTAGACATATTTCAATGACTTGTTCTCAAACCTCTCCTAGCAACTTTAATTGTGGATAAATAATTAACCTGAGTTTTCCCTTAGGTAGTGTTTAATCAAGACACGATCTTTAATTAAACCTAACCACTGAATAACTGAGGATACGATCTCTAAATTCAATTAGGTAATAGCATTATGAATTAGGAAAACTAATTATTCATGGCAACAACCATATACGATGCATCATTTAACCTAAGCTATGTTATCCTTAATGATTACTGTCAGCCCCCTGAAAATTTTTCCCATTAATTTAAGCATAATAGCCTAGGGAGTGAATGCATGAGAAGCAATTGAGGGTAATTTCGGTATATAGCTTAAGTACCAAGGGTAAAGAGGACTTTTGAGAAAGGAATGGTGGACATGTCTCTTTGGCAGGTGGTAGCGTGAATGGGAGTGAAAGAACAGAAGTAGTGAGGCTTCAGATGAGA
>JAOQMS010000081.1:29130-47704 GCA_027563885.1 Erythroxylum longipes | reverse complement strand
GATCTACAACTCTTATGAAGACCTTAAAGACCAGTTATATCATCTAGAGGATCAAATTTGGACTAGAAGATGTTCTGACCAAAATGAGACGATGTTGACGTCATGAGATGATTGCTGACGTTATTCTGAAACGAAGCAAAATGAGACAGTCAAACTGAGATGTAAAAAGTCAAACTAAGATAATGAACAGTAACTGAGATGATAATGACACCATTCTAAGACGATGCTGACGTCATTCTGAGACGAAGCAAAATGAGACGCAAGGTACAAGACAGAAAATGAGACGCAACCAAAAAGTTTGTGAATAGTAACACAGACGATGTTATCCTTTATGTTCTATTGTCTATGTTTTACTCAACACAGACGAAGTCTGTGAACAGTAACACAGACGATATTATCCTCTACGTTCTATCTTCTATGTTTCACATTTTTTGACTTATACGGTTTGGTACACAATTATGTATCAAACCGTGTATATTCCCATAAACCTAATTTTTCATATAAATAGAACATTTTGATGAAAAAAGGAAAGGAATCATTTTGGGACTTCATAAAGGGGCAGAGCACTTACTTTTTGGAGACCTATGGAAGGTTAAGCTTCCCTATTCTAGTTCGTAGGTGAAATCGATGTCGAAGATCCCAATTAAGCATATCTTCATTGTGCATCATTATTCTATCTCTCTTTTGGGATTGTTTACAATATTTTATTTTTATTGATTTGGGTATTCATTTATGGATAATTAGTATTCTCTTTATTGTTTAATTGTTTATGTATGAAACCATTGCTAAAATCTTAAATACAATATGTAATCATTATGTTATAGATTCATTAGTGGCACCTAATGGCGTTAAATCATTAGGGATAACGTAACATAGATTAAATGACCCAAACTTATGTGGTTATTGCCTAGATTGATTTATTTTCCTTATTTGTAATGCAACTATTCGATTAAATTTGGAGAGCTTGTTCTAGGTTGTTTGATAGGTTTAGTTAAAAAGCTTGTTTTAATTAAACACGATCTAAGGGTAAATCAAGGTTAACGGATCTTGTTGTTAGTCTACAATCAATAATTCTCAAAGAGGTGTGAAAAATATAACAATGACGTATGTTTAATTGTGTGTAGGCTGAGATTGAATTAAGATCCAAATCCTAAACGCACTCATCACTTTCACTATTTTTAACTATTTTCTTTAATTTACCTTCGTTAGTTTAATTTCATTTTATTTTTTTATTCAAAACCAAACCAATCCCCCTTAACCTAAACACTAATTTCTCTCATTGAAAAATCTTTACTTACACTATCTATGGGATCGACCTAGAATCATCACTAGCTATAGTTTTAAGTTTAGTTAGTGTTACAGCCCACTATTAATTTTAGAGCTGTTGCTGGGGAGTGTGGTACTTTAGTTTTTGCTTTTTATTTCAATTGGTGTTTTGTATATATATTTGTTTATAATTGTTTCTTTTATTTATTTCTTAATCTTTACACGTTTGATAGTTTTGGTGTATTGTGGTAACAAGATCTTCGTATATAGAACCTCTACAATTTGCTCTAGAGATCTAAAGGACATTACAAAGGTTACGCAGTGAAACCATAACAACTCAATGAGGAAGCCATAGCCACTCTAGATTTGACTTAAAGGCCTTTATGCATTACTTTTCCAAATTTTGCTGAAAATGTTGCTTTTGAGCTTAAATCTAGCATAATCCATCTTTTTTCCAACTTTCATGGTTTTGCAGGTGAGGATGCTCATAAACATCTTAAGGAGCTCGATGTGGTATGTCTTAATATGAAACCCCCAGAAGTGACAAAAGAGTAAATTATATCGAGAGCTTTCCTATTCTTATTAAAGGATGCAGTAAAAGACTAGCTTTTTGATCTACCCCTTAAGAGAATCAGCACATATATCAAGATGAAGAGGTTATTTTTGGAAAAATATTTTCTAGCATCGAAGTCTAAGAAAGAAAATATGCAGGATAAAGCAACACAACGGCGAGTCTCTCTACGAATACTGGGAACGCTTCAAGAAGTTGTATGCTAGTTATCCGCACCACAACATTCCAGAGCAACTTCTTACCTTCTACAAATAATTGCTACCTATAGAGAGGAGTTTGTTTGATGCGGTGATTCTTGGGGCACTTTGTGAGAAGACTCCTATGGAGATCAGGATTCTAATTGAGTGTATGGCCTCAAACACCCAACAATTTAGCACTTATAACGATCGTCGTGTTAATAAGGTAAGTACTTCATCTATTGAACATTGTTTAGATGAGCTAATGTCTTTTGTTAGAGAACTTGCAGTTGAACAGGCACAGGTAAAGGCATGTGGAATATTTGCAAATATAAGTCATCTGACTGAAGGGTGCCCAACCTTACAATAAGGGATTATGGAATACGTCAATGTTACGAAAGGGAATTTTCCTAACCAGTGTAAACCATATCCTCAGACATATAACCCAAGTTGGACAAATCATCCTAACATGGGTTATGGGGAAATAACTAGCAGAATTACCTCCTGAATAGACTGCAAGGAGCACAGCCATTTGAATCAAGGCCATAAGCCTCCTCTACCTTTGGGATGTCGTTAGAAGTTATGGTTAAGTCTATTGTAACTAAACTTTGCAATTCCAATAGGGTATGCAGCAATTTCAGTAGAAGACCATATCTAAATTTTAGAAGGTGAATTTCTAACATTCATAATTTGGAAAACTGGGTGAGCCAAATGGAAATGGTGATAAATTGTCTAAAAGGACAAAGAGGAGGAAAACTCCCATCACAACCTGAGACAAATATGAAGAATGTTAATGCAATCACTTTGAAGAGTGGTATGAAGCTTAAGGACCCTAAAAGAATCACTCAAAGGATGGCTAATGAAGAAGAAATTGAGAAGGATCTTGAAGAAGAAAGGGATATAACATCAAGCCTAAAGGTAAATTATGAATTCCCAATTGTTAAAAATACTAACCCTCTACTTTTTCCTAGCAGGTTAGTAAAGTCAAATAAGGAGGATAAGGATAAAGAGATCTAGTAAACCTTTCGGAAGGTTGAGGTGAATATCCCACCGTTAGAAGAGATAGCAAGTGCTAAGGTATGCAAAATTCCTCAAAGAATTATGTATGAACAAGTAGAAGTTAAAAGGTAATGAAATGATTAGGGAGAGTGAAACTGTTTTTGCAGTTTTTAGAAAGAAAATACCTCCTAAGTTTAAAGACCCAGGCATGCTTACTGTTCCTTGCAAATTAGTAACACTGAGATTAAGCAGGCCATGTTAGATTTAGGAGCATCGATTAATCTTATGCCTCGTTTTATGTATGCTTCTTTAAATCTAGGACTATTAAAAGAAACTAGTGTTACCATACAATTGGCTGATCGTTCTAACTTTTACCTAGATGGGGTTATTGAGGATGTGCTTATGCAGGTAAATGAATTAGTATTTCTTTTTGACTTTTATGTGATTGACATAAATGATGAAACTTCCTATAACCCAGTACTTATCTTACCAAAGACTTCATTTCTCAACATGGCCGAAACTAAGATAGATATTTGTGAGGGTACCCTCACGATGGAATTCGATGAGGACATTACTCATTTCAATATTTTTATGTTAATAAACACTATATTTTTGGAATTAATGTGATAAACCTTTCAGTACTGGAAGATTGTAAACAAAAGCATATAAATAAATAAGAAGTGGATTCAACAAAAGAGAAGACCAAAGCTTGTGCTTCTTTATTGCACTAAATATAACTTGTTTCCACATAAATTTCTTCCTTATGGATTTGATCCTTTTATGATAAATAATTTCTTTCTTTATGGCATAACAGAGATTATAAGTTTTTAAACAGGGAAGTCATTACATGTAAGTGGTCATCGACTCATGCCTTATCCTGATGAAAGTCAAGTGGGAAATGCCAAAGTTGTGATTCCTGGAGATTAAAACTTCATAACTTAATAAGGAAAACATGGAATCGATCCAACTACAATAAACAAAGGCGCTGCTTAGGAGGCAACCCAATGGAATTTTATTTCTTGTTATTTACATTCTTGTAATTTTGGTTTCCGTTAAATGCTCCATTTCTTACATTTGATGTTACATTAAGGACAATATAAGTTTTAAGTGTGTAGGTGGGGATCTTAGTTTTTATATACATTTTAAGCTTGTTTATTACTTGTGTGTTTCTTAGGCGTTTTCAAAATCAAACAAACAATCAAGCAAACAATTTCTTTTTTCTATTGCTTTTAAGACTATATAGTCATAATTAGAGAATGAATTGACTAGAAAAATTTATGGAAACTTAAGCATGTACTTTTAATCTTGTGATTGGTCAATATACATTATCTTTTGAAAAGTAGTGACTAGTGGTAGATATAAGGCAATGAGATTTTAAGCCTTTATAGACTGACACATCCAAATCAGTCTCATTGTCTTTTATTTGTGTGTGACCTTCATGACATGTACATCTTAATTTTGCTTTTATTTTATATTCAAGACCACATTTTTATCACACGTGTTAACATGAAAATGATATAGGCATTCATTGTTTCATAAGCTACATTAGCCAAATAACCTACTCATTGATATGAATTTTCCCTTATTAACACCCTTGAGCTTTATTTGCCTTTTCTTTTTATATTTACATGTTTTTAACCTAATCAAATTTCCTACCCAAATCTTAAAGTTAGTGAAGCATTTTTTGATTTTTTATGACTATGGATTTACGAAAGTATAAGTATGGGGGTGTGCTCATAAGTAGGTTGGAATGTCATTTTATCTCTTATTAATGAATTCCAAAGTGATGTAGCTTCTTTTAGTTTGTATACAATACATATACATATACGTATACATATACATATACGTATACATATACATATACATGCGCACCCGCTCACACACACACACATATATGCAAAGAAGAAGAAAGAAAGAAAAAGAAAAAAGTATTTAAATAAAATACCAAAAAGAAAATGCATTTGCTTTGCAAAGTTATTTATGATTAGTTTTTCCTCATAAAGTTGTATGGAATTGGTGATTTTAGTATAAAGCATATAAGTAGATGTTGTTTTAAAGGATCACCACTTATAGTTATACTTTATTGTTTGTTATAAATTGTATGAGGGATTCCTTCTAATTGGTTGTGCTTTATGTGGTTTATAATGTGAGAGCTTGAAATTGAGCTGTGAAAGATAATTTTTGCATTCATCAATGTTAGTTTTTGCGCTTGATATTACATTGAGTGTTTTTCTTGTTTCACTAGCTTTGATGGCTTTTGTACCAGAACTAGAACAATATATCTATTTAGTATTTGAGAAATAATTGCAAAAAAAGTTACATACCCACTGCACTTAAATCATCATAGCAAGTTAGAATCTTCGTAACAAACAGAATCACAGATGGAGACTAAGGATATAATAATGAGGACTCTTCACAACATGCAAAGACAAATCATAAAAGTAACATGATCAATTGAAATATAAAGAGTATGGAGATAGAGAAGGCATAGCAAACAATATAAAAAATCATCTATGGGTTAAGGTTAAACTAATGTTTTAAAATTTTTCAAATAAGGCAAAGAGAGAAAAACATACATATTTACACCCTATTAAAATTTCCAATAACATCGCCTTATGTGCAAAGAACAAACTAAACAACAAAAGGAAGAAGATAAATCCAAAAGAAGCAAGAGATTCAATTTTTGCCACTGATGTATAGTGATGAGCATGTAGCCACCTTTCAAGATGGAAACATTGCACATTGCTTGTTAAGTTTGTTTTTAATAGTATTCTATTTGGTTTTGAAGATGAGAAAGTTGTAAATCACTAAATTGCAATTACTTTTTTATAGACTTTCCAGATTATGTTATATTTTAGATCATATTTGAAATAAATAGTAAAACTTAAAAATAAGAAAAAGATATAATTTTCAATTATTTTAGGACATTAATAATATTATATTATTAGTATTTGTTGACCAAAACAAAAAAATAATTTTATTTAAACCTTAATGAAGTATGTTTAAAAAGGGACACTAAAAAAAGTTAGTAATTAGTAATTTAGTATAGAAAAGGAAAAAAATTTAGCATAATTTAAGAGGGTTTTAAGAAGTGATATTTAAACTTTAAAAAAGTATATTTAAAGAAGCACACTACAAAATTTTATTAATTAGTAATTTAGTATAGATAAGGAAATTTGTTTAGGATAATTTAAAAGAGTGGTGTTTAAACTTTAAAGAAGTATATTTAAATAAGGAAAGTAAAAAGTTATTAATTAGTAATTTAGTATACATATGTAATTTTGTTTAGGATAATTTAATAGTATGCTAAAAAGTAATGTTTAAATTTTAAATAAGGAAATTAAAAAAGTTATTAATTAGTAATTTAGTATAGATAGGTGATTTTGTTTAGGATAATTTAATAATATGTTAAAGAATGATGTTTAAACTTTAAAGAAGTATCGACACTTAAAAGTTATTTAGTATAGAAAAATAATTTTGTGTAGGATAATTTAAAAATGTGTCAAAAAGTGATGTTAAACTTTAAAGAAGTAAATTTAAAGGAGTTATTGATTAGTAATTTAATATAAATAAGTAATTTTGTTTATGATAATATGAAAGTATATATGTTAAAGAATGATGTTTAAACTTTGACTTAAAGAAGTATGTTTAAAGAAAGACTTAGTAATTTAGTATAGATAAGTAATTTTGTTTTGCGATAATTTATGAGTGTCCTTCTTTAAACATACTTAACTTCTGACTTTTTAGATATATTCAATCTCGAAAAAGATTTCAAGTTATGTTCCAATTTGAATTGGTTTTCTTAAATGTTTTCAACTCTTTTTCAACATCTTTTCTATTTCTTCTATACATACTTTGATTCCTTGTGTCAAGATCACAAGTTAAATCTCCTTTTTATTGTTATTTCTTTTATTGGTTGTGATGATTGAAGGCAAATCTGATACGGTCAAATAGATATAAAAGGCGTAAGAATCAAAAAGACAAAGTCAATGGGTATTTTCAATTTCAGACTTTTATCTTTTATCTTTTCATTTCATCTTTCTTCTTTCTCTCATTATTTTGTGACTTATTTTTATTCTAATTATTGTTGTAACTTATTTTTGTAAAAAATTAAAAATATATATTTTCCCTTTTTTCAGGTTAAAATTATAATGGAAAATATGGAATAATCAAAAAAAGATTCGATGAATATTGCATCCTCTACTCGTAATAAGCTTGATCCAGCATAGAATTATTTTTTTTCTCAGGCATATGATGGGAACATCCAATATGATTTTATATTTCATAGTAGAATATTTAAGAGGGGAGAATTTATAAAATGAAAGAACATTTTGCTAGTGCTAAGGGTAATTTTGCTTCTTATAAAAAAGTACCACTTAATTTACATAAAAGGAACTGAAATCATTTGCAACAAGTTAAAAAAAGAAAAGGAAAATAAAGAGACTCATTATATAACTTTTAGGGATGATGCAAAACTACAAATATTAGATAAAGGAAAAAAGAAAAGCTAATATTGACATAGATTCTTATTTTCCTCCAAGTACTACTCATCGTTCTCAACCTAGAGTAAAAAATGTTTTGGTTGCTAAGGATGTTATTTTGCAATGTAAACAAGCATAGGCTAGTCGGTTCTATCATTTGTGTATTCTTTTAAATACTTTAAATGTACCATATTTTCAAAAAGAAATAGATGTTATAACAACAATAGGTCCAGGATTTAAGACACCTTCTTATTATAAGATTCGTGTGTGTTTTCTTCAAGATTTTAAAAAAGAATGTCAGTTGAATTGTGGATACATATAAGTCTAGTTAGAAATCAACAAAATTTACTATTATGGCATATGGGTGGACTGATCAGAAATAGAGAACCTTGATTAATTTCTTATTTTATTGTAAAATTGGAACAACTTTTATCAAGTTTATTAATGCTTCTAATATTGTAAAAAATGCTAATGCTTTACCTAAATTATTTTTTGAAATTGTCAAGTGGGTTGGACCAAAGAATGTTGTGCATTTTGTTACAGATAATGTAACTAATTATGTTGGATACTTATTATAATCAAAGTATTAGCATATATATTAGTCTTCATGTGTTGCTCATTGTATAAATCTTATTTTAAAAGATATTAGTAGTATAGACCATATTTCTTTTATTGCTTCACATGTATGGAAGATTACAATTTTTGTGTATAATAATATCAAATGCTTGTCTTGGTTAAGAAAGCAAAAGGTTCTAACTATATTTATTACTTTGAAAAATGTTTATGAACATAAACAACGCTTCAAAATTTAGTGATAAGTAAACATTTTCTAAGTCATAGGTTATCAAAAAATGCAAAAAGAAAGAAATTTGTGTTATTATTCTAGATAAAAAAAATTTAGCATATCTGTGTGATCATTATGAAGATTGTGGCTCTGCTTATAAAGTTGTTCAGCATTGTTAACTCAGATGAGAAGTTATCTTTGGGTTATATATATGATGGTATGTATAAAGCTCACAAAACAATTATAAATCTTTTTAAAGTGAAGGAGAAATTGTACAAGTCTTATATAGATATTATTAACCAACGATAAGATAAGCATCTTACTCAAAGGATCCACTTAGCAGATTATTTTTTCAATCTTTATTGCTTACCTAGTGGAGATGCATATACAAATAATATTATGGGCAATTTGTTTGATATGATTAAATCCAAAAGTATTTTTCTCTATTGAAAAGCAATCATAGGGAAAAGGTGAAATTAAATTGTATCGTGAAGATTTATAGTGTTTCAATAGATCATCTAGAAAGAGAGAACTTATGATAAAAAATGCAACCAGGTCTATACTTTTAGTTCATTGTTTACTTATTAATAGTATGAATTTTTATTTTTTATAACTATTAATTTAAAATATAGATGAGTGGTGGAGATTATTTGATAAAAGTGCTTCAACATTGAGAAAACTCGTTATTAGATTAATCAATAAAATAGCTTCTACATCATGTTGTAACCATATTTGGATCATTTTTTAATTTACTCATACAAAGAAACAAAATCGTTTGGAATATCAAAGATTTAATGAACTGGTTTACGTTACTTATAACCTAAGAATGGAAAACAAGTATTTTATAATTTTTACCTTTTTATAATTTTAATTTTTATTATTGATTTTATAGTTTTTCTTTTATGTATTCAGAACACTTAGTAAAAAAAGAATGTATTATCCAATTGATATTAATTTTATTGACTATACTAATTTTTGAATTTAAATTTTGAAGAAAATGCATTTACAATATCAAATGAATTAAAAACATTTATTGATCTTCAATTCATATTTTATTTTGATCATATTTAACTTAAAAATATAATGTATTACAAATTTACAGTTCAAAATAATTTCGTACATTACTAATTTATAATTTATTTAAACTTTTGACAATGAAGAGACTTTTAAAAATACAATTTTGATCTTTATTATTATTTTAAATCTTATATTAGATTCATATTTCATTTGAATTATTAAATTTAATTTATTATTAGTTCATTATGTAATAACAGACATTAATATATGCTATTTATTTTAACAAAATATATTATTTTTATTTATTCTTATAATTTTATTTCTATTTATTATATATTAATTTTATAATAATTTAATACCAATTAAATGCTTAAAGTTTGAATATTTCTTTCGACCAATATGATGTCCGATGCTTTTTATAGACTATTTACTGCTATAGAATTTATCGCATGCTAAAGTAAATCAAATTTAGTCCTTGCCGTTGTAGCCAATCAAATTACCAATGACATGAATTGGGAACTTCGATTCAAATATACCAATTTTATTAACATGAACGATAAAAAGACTGCAGAGTATGTACAGAACTTTTACGCAAGACAGCTTTACACATGAAATAACCTAGTCTGGTAAGATCTCATGCACCCACATCCACAGTACTTGAGACATCCAAGCGGTCAATGAACACGTCAACTCTACATTTTTTTAATCAGATACGGTGAAGAAGAAACGTAAAATGAAAACAAAATTCCGTCTCAACGTGCAGAGGTATTGCTTTCACAACCAGCAAACCTTTCTTTTCCTGTTAAATCTACTTCCAAGGATAATGCTACAACTGTCCATAATCACCTTCATAACTCATAAGCTAAGACTGGATTGATCACAGCTGTAAATTGCAGTCAATGTCCTGTGGATCAAAAATTGTGGAAGCTATCAGATAGATATAATAGGACATTGAAAGTCTTAACATGTCTGCATAAAGGATGACAAATAAAGCATTGTTGGGCATCCTATCAGGGTTACACTGTTTCTGTACATGGGTTGCAACAAACTGGACAGAAGATTCTCAAACTATTATCAGCATGTCTATGAGACAATGGCCTAATACAAATCCACTATAATTGAATAACCATAACAGGTAAAAAGATAAAACGGAATTTCGGGGGGACCTTGAAAGATGCAGACAATCGATAATTTTGAAAAAGAAATGAAAGCAAAAATCAACGACACTAACCTGTTCCATCAAAATCAACTCTCTCTCCAGTAGAGAAGACGTTGTAAAAAAGGGCAGCAAGAAAATATAAGAGTGATGTGAGCAACAGAAATCCTTGGAAAGAACCAACCAATTCAACAAAGAAACCAGCTCCAACTGTTCCCACAATTGCTGCTAAGGTTCCACCAGTGTTTGATAGTCCTATACCAAAAACCAAAAACCAAAAGCTTTGTTCAGATTTTGAATGCTAGAGTTTATTGTTGTCAGCTTGTGGTCTGCTAACATTTCTTTAGTCCAATGGTAGAAGTCCAAAGTTGAATTAAGAATAATTTTTACAGGAGAAATCATAACATGATACATGTAGGCAGGTTATATCGAACTCAAGTAGTAGACAGGGTACAGTACCATGTAGAACACCAGAATAGTGAGGAGCTATCTCCTGGAAGTAGAAACAAATGCAAGTCAAGAACAAATAACAATTCTCTCATAATTTAACATAGCATCTTTTAGCAGACCAACCTGAAGATTCACAAGAAACCCCGAGTGACTGAAAGATTTCAACCCAACCGCTAGAGTAAGCCAAGCAGAAGCTATTGATGGAATTTTTGCGGTCGTCAAACCAATAAGAGCAACACATGGACCAAGAAAACCAATTGACTGCAGAGGAGTAAAAATTTAATGCTTAATATAAGAGCAAGAAATTGACATTACAGACACAAGTATAGAAACAGTAAACAACCTTATAATGAACATTAATTTCCATTAAGTCATTCATGATACAGGGGGGTTGGGTGAGAAAAGTGCTGTGCAGGCCCATTCCAGCAATAGAGTCTTATCTTATCGTGATGAGGGCATCCAAGTAGAGAACATAGCCCATACGGTTGTTTTAGGAAGAAAGGTATTTAGAGAATAAGGGGCGGTCATGGAAGTAAAATGGTTAGTTAAAATTAAAGTTTCCAAAACCCTTATATGAATGTTTGGCATAACCCTAATGCACATCCCAAAGAATAAAATGATTATTAAAATTTTCCGTGCTCACAGGGAAGAGAGAATAGGTTATGTGTTACCAAAATCAGTTCGTATTTATAAGCCATATGGTATTAATTCAGATGCCATGGTGTATGATTGGTAGAATGCACCTGCATGATCTTGCGAGTCAAAGTCACACTAGTGCCATTTCTTATCAACATGTCTGACAGCATGCCACCAAAATATCCCATGAATGCCATCACACTCCATGGAACAGCACTAAACCAAGCTGCTTGTCTGAGGTCCACATGATATATCTGCAGTCAAATGATGTATTAAATTTAAAAATATACAAGATTTGATTACATCCTAGCCAATTAGAATGACAACATATGACATAAGTAAGCATTAGGCCATACCGAGTTGAAGTAAATGGGCATCCAAGAAAGAATCACAAAAAACCCCTGCAAAATATTTCAACGTAGGAAAAGTGAACCAAAAAAAAATTGTGATGCTTAAGTAGATAGGAGATATAAATCAAACTTGGAAAGATATGCTACAATGACCATATAATAATACACCATTACTTTGAGTAGCATAGAAAGAACATTTCAGTAGGCTCATTGCATAATTATCTGAAAGAACAGAAAGTAATATATTGCAGTACCCAGCTATGCATGGCATTTGCAACAATTAGGGACCATGTTGGCATCTTAGATAGCAAGCGACCGAAGGGAGGGATCATTTTTGTTGTCTTAGGCTTATTCTGAACTGAAAAGGATTTCTTCCTCTCGCTTAATATGTACTCCAGTTCATATTTTGATATCTGGGAACTTCGGCCAGGGGTGCTTGATATTGCAGACAACCAAACCAAAACCCACAGAAATCCTGACAATCCAAAAATTACAAACGGCCCAAATATACCACCTTGGGACATGAGGATTGGCGACAGTGTGAGTCCTATTGCACTTCCAAGCTGAAATCCTGCCATTGCAATCCCAACAGCTCTGGCTCGTTCTGTTTTTGGGAACCACCTGATTAATAAAATCAACATGGTTTCTTCATCATTTGGACTTGTCCAATTCATAAGTACAAAAGACAAAAGTTTCGAATGCAGTCTATAATTCATGACAATGCAGTGATCAAAATAAACCATGAATATTTCTCAAAAAAAAAAATCTCAAAAAAATAAACCATGAATGAAGTAGAACATCAATACCTAGCCACCATGTTGTTCATGCAAGGTAGAGCCACTCCTTCTGCAATGCCTAGCATAGCACGCATAACAAGTAGAGCCCATAAAGAAGCTTCGGCTGCAAAAGGAGTAAGAAAGGTAGCCAATGACCACAAGGCCACTCCCCATCCCATCACCACCTTACCACCAAAATAATCTACTAAAGTTCCGCCTGCTATTGGTGAAACTAGGTATCCCCAGAGGAAAGACGACTGCAAAAACGATCTATCAAAGGTTTAGAAAAATATATATATATAACTGAGAATGACACCAGAACAGACAAATGTCAGCGATACCATCTACCTACAGTATGTTATCTCCCATACATTCTCTTACTCAACATGTTATCGTTTATTCCTGCAAGTAATGGATCAATTGGATGGCTCAAGACAAAAAGAAACCAATAGAGGAAATTGGATTCATTTACTTAACTACTAACAAATGCTCTAAATATAGAAAGAATAAATCTTAGAGAAGTAAACTTCAAAACGATTCTAATTCACCAGAATAGTTTTAAAAAAGCGACCTGAACGATGCCAGAAAACGATGGGCTCCAACCATTAGCAAGAGACAATGGTACAATGGCCACCGACATGACCACACGATCCGCGTTACATAACGCCAGCGCCAGACCAAGCATCGCCGCCACTTTCACTCTCTCAGACGTTATAAACTCCATAAAACTTGGGGCCTCCGGTTCCCCAAATGACCCAAGCCTAGCGTCGTCCGACGATACAGAACGCAACAGCGGCAACGAGTCTCTCCGAAGCACTGGTCGCAGAGAAATCGGCGATAAGGAGATGATTCCGTAACGCTTCTGATCGGTGAAATGGGAAGAGAAACGTTTCCGGAAGATGAATTCGTGGTTTGGGAAGGGTGTAAAAAAATGAGGAGCTCCATTTGGTGACGAGAGTGAGAGTGAAGAAGACTCCATTATTGAGAGACAGACCAGCGTTCTTGACTGTAGGGTCAAGCTTGCCGCCGAATAGTACTTATAAATATAATATGGAGAGCGAGAGAGAGAGAGAGAGAGAGAGAGAGAGATGGTTATTAGCGGTTTCTTAGATTTAGGAGGCTAGATTGGGGAATTTGGGACTGATTATGCATTTCTCGGTCTTATCTCGAACAGAAATCTGATTCTGCTCTACATTTTTACTTTTTTTTTTCTTTTAAATATGCATGTATAATTATCTGTTGAGACTTTCGAGAACAGAACTTATGTTTTGGTTATTCAATTCTTACTATATTCTATTAAATCTCATATTATACATATATATAGATAAAATTAAATGGCACAAAAGTGGACGTGAACAAAGAATCTCATTCAAGGACATCCTATTTCTATTAGGAGACTCACCTTCTATGAATGTCTTTTCCCAATCGAGAAGATTCAAAAGAGACTTGCTTCATTAGTTAATAGATTCGTCTCTTATGATAGTAAGATTCAATTGTTGAAGAATGTTATTAGTTCTCTTGAGCTTTTACATGCTCTTAGCAAAAGGAACTTACAAAATTTATTGAACGGATGATGAAAAAATTCTTCTAGACTTCTTGTGAGTATGAAGTTAGTAGTGCTAAAGTTAAGAAGTCCAACAGTTGCAAACTTACTATTGAAGGTGGACTGAGTCTAATATCCATTAGAAATAGCAATATTGTATTTATGTTAAAGAGACCCTATATAGTACATGATAGATAAATAGTAGCTTTGGATGAAGTAGACTCATTCCAAGATTGAAAGGAGAGTGTTTGGCTTTGTCTTTGAAAACTAGCCATCTGTGTCTTTTTAAACAACTATTGAAATTAAGAGACCTGGTGGAGTCTAGAATTTCCTACAAAGATGGTAAGGTAACTTGGCCTCAATGTGGCATGACAACTGGACTGGATTTGGTCCTTTAATCTAGCATCAGGTTTTTGTTAGAGTTTTCCATAATATACCATCCTGAGCTAAAGTAAGCTCCCTAGTAGCTTAAGAAATTAGATAGATTGGCCAATTGAGTTGGCACATTTGAAGCCTAACTACCTCTCTAACCCCATTCTAGATGATGTTAAATTTTTGGAATGATACTCCTTTGTTGAATTTCTCTAATAGAATGTGTCTTGCTTGGAGTAAGTTTGTTTGGAATAAACATTTGAGACATAATGTCAACTTCGTTCTTTGGCTAATTTTGTTTAATATAATCAAACTTTATTTTTTGGCTAATTTTGTTGAATATAATCAATACTATGGAGAGGCTACCCTATCTTCAAATTTAGAGCTATTGTGTTTCATGATCTATACTGTAGGAAAACAACAATCATTTGTTCTCTGATTATGGTAATTCTAAAACAGAGTGTCTAGGTGTTAAAAGGTTATGTCAACTAGATGGAATGCTTAACAAACTCCTTGAAATAATTTATTGGATTATTGACTATATAAACCTTTCATGGAAAATGAAGGTTGCTCTCACTACTACCTTAGGAGAGACAACTAGGATGATTAGGAAGGAAAGAAATTTAAGAAGGTTCTGAAGGCAAGAAAGGAAACCAGAAGAAGTCCTTAATGAAGTTTCTATCAATATCAGGGAGCAACTAATTATTGGGAACTTTATTGATTTATGTGATCCAAATTAGGGCATAGAGGATCTAAGCTTGAATGGATATAACACTGCTTCTTACTTGGCAATCTGGCAAGACTGTTTTTCTAGATGTTTAAGTGTGTTTTTAAGTATTTTTTAGATGATATCATATATATAAGTTGATAATTATGTTATTGTTGGTGTTTGTATGTATTCTAAGTGTTTTTTGGTTTCGAGCAAGAAGGGGATTTTAATTGCATGTTTCAAGAGGTTTTTGATATGTTTGTTAGTGTTGGAAATTAGGAAATTAACGAATAAAGAAGATGAAGAAAGCTTGAAGGTGTCATGATCATGCATAATTGAGCACAATCATTACAGAGGCCAAACAGTAGGAGCACATTCATGACTGCAAGGTCACGATCGTGAAAGAGGCTTTTGCAAGCGTGAGTTTTGCATGTTTTAAGAGTTTAGGGACTATTTTTGGAACCAAGACAAGTGAAAAAAAAAATCCTAGATACGACCCTAAAACCCTATTTAAGAACATGAAAAACACCAAAAGGAAGCAGCAACCACTACATCAAAGAAGATCAATAAGAGCTTAGAGAAATTCCAGCTTTCCAGCTCGATACACAAACTAGTTTTTCCTTCTTGTCCTTTATTTCTTTCATTTTCTTAAATGTTTATTTGGATTTCTAAGATGTTTAACATGATTATGGGTTTATCGATCTCTATTAGAGATTGTTCTTAAATTATTTTGTTGAAATTATTTCTTGTTGATTTAAAACATCTATCAAAATTTGTGATAATTATCATGCATATAGTTGGTAATAAATTAAGAGAGTGAGTCAAGTTATTAGTGTTAAGGTGTGCCATGACATATTTTAGGCCTCCAACTATGAACCCACCGTTTAAGTATCTAAACACCCCAATTTATACAAGAAGGATTCAATTAAGGGATTGCATCACTTTAGTCGAAAAGCTACAAAGGAAAACAAGGAGTTGGTGTAAAAAAAACACTTCCCCTATAAGGATAATTTCATTAATCAAAGCAATCATAAAGTCTCTACAGGTATACTAATCCTAGCTTTTCTTTCTCTCAAAGGGAGTGATAAAGAGATATAAAAAGCTACTAAGAAGGTACCTATGGACTGGAGGAAAGGAAGAAAGTTTTCTCTCTAAAGTTTCTTAATAGGAGGTATGTATATCACTAAAGAAAGGGAACCTTCACATACACGCTCTTCACATGAGTATAAATAGTATCTTCGAAGCTTCATATATTTACTGTGACTTACACGATCTCTATACACAATCATGTATCTCTAAAGTTGCTTTAAATATTTTATTTTATGCTTTAATTTCACTCGAATTCTTCTCCTTTTAATCTATGAAAGCAATCATCACCTAAAAACACACTTAAAACAAAATAAGTACCAAAAATACTATGAAACTTTCAAATAATAAGCAAAACACATTAAATATAGGTATATAAATCTAGTCAATTAATCATTTATCAAGGGGATATCTTTCAAATTATAGTACTTGATTTAAAATTTTGATCTTTAGTCATTTACTGATATAATCATATGAGTTTCTTGTCCAAAAAATTAAAATGATTTTTCTTAGTTTTTGACATAAGAAAGATTGGTAATTTTGTTATTTTTGTTTTGTTTAATCATGGGAGGACATAAAGGTGGGAGTAAACCAAGATGTGACCTTAATTGTATGTATATTGGAATCTAACTAATGATACTCCTTTTAGGACATTGCTCAAACATGCAAGGGAAATGGTTCACTACCTACTACTTGGTTATGAAGATCAAAAGAGAGTCAATTAGGGTTAAATGTGGATTTAATGTTACCTATGCTTTTGAGTGTTGTTGGACAAAGAATGAGTATCACTGTAATGTCATTAAATAGCTTTTTCTAGTTTAATAAAATTTCCTTTATTTTCAAAAAAACAATTTGCAAAATATAAAGAAAAGGGGATAAAAATAATAAAGAAAATAAAATAACACAAATAATGAAGAAATATGGAATAATATTAACATTAATATTTAGATAAAAAAGAATGAAAATAATAAGAATATACAATTAAAGAGAAAAAGAAAAGATACAAAATTTAAGCATCTCCTTTGTGGTGTAACTAAGGCCTATCTACAATGGAGAATCCTCGAGTTGATGATCCTGAATAGGTGAAGGAGCTACTGAAAAAGTACCCTCGCCAGATGGTGGATGCTAGAAATTGATGCCCTAATGACTTGCCATTACTAACAATAGCTATCTCATCTATCCAACTGTGGTCTCGAGCCTTCCTAGCCACTTAATTGAGGTGGTCTTGAGCCGTCCTATCTACTCCACAAGCTGCGTATGCTATAGTTGGAGAGTCTTTTGAGTGCCTAAAAGTTGTGCCACCTATCTTTCCAACCAAGCTATCTCCTATTTTGGGTGATAGTGAGTGTGGTTATAGTGGCTACTCCGCTACACATGGCTCTTCTCTAACTCCACCCATAACGACTGGTTCGTTTGGCTCCCTAATGAGTCTATAAATGTCTCTTGTCAGTCCTCGACGTTGGCTAACTAGGTGCATATATTTCATTATATCCAAGTTTAGTGCTACCATGGTGCCAACATGCCACATTGGTGGTAATCGATCAAACATACCAGAGTTGAGAGTTCAACAACTACTTTAATGATAGCATCCTTTATTAGATTCAAGATTTTTTAAAGAAAAAGCACTTAACTCATCAGGGCTAGGTGCTTTGCTATACTTGAGACTATTTAAGGATTTTTCAACATTATTTGAGTTAATTAGTTTAATGAACTCTTAAGCTTATTTGGATAAAATTGACTTAGGGATGAAGGAATTTATTAATTATATTTTAGTGCACCTCTTAATAGTAAAGGCTAAAAATTTCATGAAAATATTTGAAGACCTCATCTTAAGATCCTTTTGCCCCATATTCTCTCATCACTCTCTTTGATAAGATCTTATATTTTATTAGTTTTTTTTTGGTATTATAACTTTGAAGAAGCACTTAGAGTTTTTATCCCCATCTTACAATCATTGGATTCTTGATTTTTATTTTTGTAAAGAGTTATGGGCTTCAATAGCTTTAATGAATTTGCTAATAGTAACTTTTTTAAATCATTTTTGGGCCTAGTTATAGATGTTGGAGTTATGTAAATATAGTTCCCTGGAAAGCAAGTGTATTTACTTATAACTTAATTTTCTTCCAGTTACTTTTGTAATGAAAATATTTATTATTAATAAAAAAAGAGTTTGGTTTTTATGAGCATTATATATCTAGTCAT
>JAOQMS010000081.1:13509-29030 GCA_027563885.1 Erythroxylum longipes | reverse complement strand
TTTTTGATAGTGATTTTCTTTTAACAAGTCAGAGAAGTTCTTATTAAGAAAATTTTAAGAATTTGTATTTGCGAAAAAAATACACAATTCAACCCCCCCTTCTTGAGTATATCTTATATTGTACGTAATTTCTATATTAACGTGTGATTTACTTCAGAGTTGTTAGTCTTCAAAGACAAAATTTGTTTGTCGAATGAACAAAGTCTTAGGCCAGCTATCTTGGAAGAAGCTCACAATTTGGCTTATGTTATGCATCCTGGTAACACCAAGATGTATCGAACTCTTAGAGAGAGATATTGGTGGCTAGGAATGAAGATAGAGATAGTAGAATTTATGGCCAAATGCCTTACCTATCAACGGATAAAGGTAACGCATCAGAAGCCAGCGAGTATGTTACAGTCTTTGCCTATTTTGGGATGGAAGTGGGAGCACGTGATAATGGATTTTATAGTTGGACTACCTTGTACATTGAAGGTTCACGATGCTATTTGGGTTATAATGGATACATTAATGAAGTTTGCTCATTTTCTGTCTATCCACACAACCTACTCATTGGAGAGGTTGGCAAAGTTATATATCAATGAGATTGTGAAGTTACACGGGGTGCCAGTTTCTATAATATCATATAGGAATCCAAAATTCAACTCCCGATTTTGGCTAAAATTCTAGAAATATTTGGGGACTAAACTGAAGTTTAGTACTTCTTTCCAGCTCCAGACTAATGGTCAGTCAGAGAGGAGCATTCAAACATTGGAGGACATACTGAGAGCATATGTGATTGTTGGCCCCGGGTCTCTATTCGGACATAAATCCATGAATTTATGGTGGGACTTTTTAAAAAAAAACAACCAACTAATAATACGAATAAATAGCACAAGGCTATGACAGCAATAATAAACGTATTTGCAAAAAAAATTAATGAAATCTCACAAAAATCACTACAATAATAAAAGCATAGGGGTGAGAGAAAATTCTCATGGCCGTGAGGAAGAAAATGAAAATTTCATAGGCCTGAGAAAGGATTGCACGGGTGTGAGGGAAGGAAAATAAGAAGAAAGTCAAGATCGCGACTCGTCGTGATTAAGACATTGAATGAACAGTGCAGGGTAGCGAGAGGCTCGTCGTGATCCCGACTACTTAAATTGGATTATCGCACTCGAGACTCGTCACGATCGCGACTTTTCTGCTGTGTTAGGGGTTGTCGTGATCACAACTCCCCCTTTATACACACTGACTTCAAAACTTCTAGCCTTTCAATCCAGAAATCAAAAAATTTCAAACTTTATGTCGTTAAAAAGCTAAGAAAAAGATCTACAACTTTCATGAAAACAATTTTATCTAATTTTGCCTAGATCAGTGCAGTTTATTCAATGAAGTTTCAGATCACATTATTATACCCTTTATTCTCTTGTTTCTCTCTATTGTCAATGAATTCTCACAAAACAAAAGACCTGAATCCAACATTTAACACCATATATAGATATAAAACTCCCTTTATAAAAGATTGCTTCAGAAAAATCAATCCAAAAGCCTTCAAACATCTAACTTTTTATTCTCATCACGTTGTCAACTTAGCAGAGAAGAGATTTCTGCCCATTCATATAAAAAGAAAATTCTCCACCTCTTACTGTCATTTCTCAAACAATACAGAATTAAATTTCTCAATCAATGCAGCGTCTATACAAATCTTCAATTACATAAAAAGAGTTAAACAGTAGCATAATCCAAAAATACAATATGTATGCATGATTTCAAAGCTACCTAAGGTATTCAGTTTAACTTAGTTACAAATGAAATATAAATTCCTGGAATTAGCCGAAGTTTTGCAAGGTTCAATGTCGATCTACAATTTCTTCACCTGAGGAATGGAAATATTGGGGTGAGCTACAATGCTCAATGGCTAATATGCTTATAGCTATTAGTGACGAGCCATACACACACAACGATCCAAGAATTATATGTATATATATGAATTCAGTTCATAGAACATATGCTTAAAATTTCAATCACATAAATTAGATCAAATATCCTTGTTCTCAATCATTATCATGAAACATATAATCATACATCATGCTCAGCAAATTTCAATAAATGCACAAACAATATGGCTAGAGAGAATCCCATGAAACGGAATGGCAAAACTAAAGTTAATACCATGAACAGAATGAGTCTATTTTTCGGAGCTCATATGCTATAAGCGGGCATCCAAGAGAAGGCTTTAAGTCAACGTGCACGTGACGAATAGAATGGTATCTCTCTTACCCACATAAGCAGATTTTTTTTATGCATACATATTTCATACCATAATCATACATTTTCATGCTTCTTAAATTTTAAGTTTTTCTTTAACACAAAAGCAGTAAAAGTCTTACAAAGCAAACATGATATAAACTTCACAAAACATTTTTCCCACGTTCACAATGAGTAAGAGCAAGCATTTAAGTACATATATAAATAAATAAAATTTCAGCTCATCATCCCAAAAACTATAAACATAGTACCCACCTCTTTACTTACAAATCAAAGCCCAAACTTGTCTCTCCTCTTATTCTTGCCTTCGACTTTCTTGTTCCCTTCAAACAGCCATATTTTTCATTCAAACATCATATACGACTAAAACTTCCATAAATCTCTACTATCCAAAAAAATGAGCTTAGACTTAATCTATTATTGATTTAACTGACTAGAAGAACTAAGATCTAACTAAAAATCATAAAAAAAAACCAAGAATATAAAGCTCTTGTTCTTCTTCTTTCTCTCTTTATTTTCAGCTCATAAAAACCTAGTTTTTCAACTTTCTTCTTTTATCAAAACAAGAAAAGAAGATAGATAATTACCTAGAACTTAGTTGAACCTTCTTCTTCCACTTCTTATCTCCTTTTTCTTTCTTTCCCTTTTTTCTTTTCTGATTCGTTTTTCTGCTTCTCTTCTTCTAGTTCTTTCTACATTTTTCTTCTCTCTTTCTTTCTTTCTCACTATACAAGACTCTCCTCTCTCCTTAACCTCTCAAACACTTCTCTACCTTTTTCTCTTATTTTTACATGACTTTCATCCTCTTTTCTAGCTTCTTTTAGGTTCTTCTTTGATTTCTCTCTTTCTTTCTTTCTTGTACACGTCTCTCCCTTTCCTTTTTATTCTTATTTTATTTTTCCTACAATTCGCTCACGCAACCTTCATACGTGACTCTCTCATAAATTTTAAGACAACTTCTACCTTTCCAATCTTACCCTTTACATTTAACTAATGCCTTCTATATCCTTAACTCAATTCTAACACTTCCATTTGATCCATACAACTATATAAAATAAATATTCATAAATAAAATCCATAAATTATTAACTTAAAATTCTGATTTTATTCATGACTAAACGCCATCAAATTCTCATTTAATAATGCTAACTTCCAAGAAAAGTTCGGGGTCCAACAATGATGGAGTTCCAAGGGAGCTAGGACTGGCACTTGCCTTTGACATAATTTGCTTATAACAATAGTTATCAGACAAGTATCGATATGCCACCATGTGAAGCACTTTATGGGAGAAAGTACAGGACAACTCTATGTTGGGATGAGGTTGGTACAGCCAAAGTCGAAGGAGCCGAATTGATAGAAATTAGCACTCAAAAAGTAAAAGTCATCTGGGAAAAGATGAAAGTCACCTAAGATCATCAAAAGAGTTATGCAGATAAGAGGCGATGAAAATTAGAGTTTGCAGTTAGTGATATGGTTTTCTTTCGGATATCACCATAAAAAGGTATTATCCAATTTCAGAGTCGATGGAAGCTAAACCATCGATATATCAGACCTTTATATATCCTGGAGTGCGTCAAGACTGTGACGTATCAGTTGGAATTGCTATTGGATTTGGATAGGATCCATAATGTGCTCCATGTCTCGATGCTTAAGAAGTATATACCAGACCCATCTCATGTTTTAGAGACACCTCCAGTAGAGGTAAGAGAAGACCTGAGTTTTGAGGTGAAATCAGTCCAAATTCTGGATCGGCAGATAAAAAGGTTACGCAATAAGGAAGTTCCCACGGTCAAAGTTCTTTGGAAGAGCGACAAGGTCGAGGAAATGATATGGGAACCTAAGGATGCTATGAGATGTCAATACCCCCATTTATTTGTATCCTTGACTTAGGAGTTTTGAGGACGAAACTCTTTTGAAGGGGGGAGGATTTGTAACGTTGGACTCTCTGAGCCTTTTTGTATTGGTCTGTACTTGGAGATACTACTATATATTGTTATATACACGGTTGTACATGGGTTCAAAAATGTATTCGAATCCTTTTAATATATATGCCAGTGATATATAATGTTCTATGCCCTTACATGAACTTATAGTTTATCGGCATGCGAAATTTTGGAGATTTCTAACACATAAGCTTCTAAATGTATAAAACTAAGTCTATTGGATGGATATAGACATGGTGGATGAGTTAAATGTGTTCTAATGCCTTAGAGGTGATTAGACATGATTTATAGACTTATTGGACACTTAGAAAGCTTAATTGGAAAAGTTAATATACATAAGGGCTTATTTGTAAATTGTTAAAAGTTAAGGGACTTAAATGCAATTTTTCAATTCTTGGAGGACCAATATGTAATTTTATAGAGTTAAGGGGCTTAATTATAATTTTCAAAAGTTCGAGGACCGAAATGAAAATAAAAATTTTGGTCATTCTCAAATCTTGGGCTTAATTGCAAATTTAGGAAAAGTTTGAAGGATATAATGGTAATTTCACATAAGCTAAGGGCAAAAAGGTAAATTCACCATCTTTGGTAAAAGAAGAGTCAATATTCTAGACCCTTATTCCTTATGTGTGGCCATGCACCCCACCATTTAGCATTAAAACACTTTGTCTTAATTAAAAGAGAGGAGAAGAAAGGAGAAGAGAGGAGAAGAAGAACACTTTCGGCCATCACCCAATTTCCACCATTTTTTTTATTCTCCAACCCAAACCAAGGTGTTCTAAGTTAATGTGGGATCAAGGAACTCAAATCTAACATTATATTTGAGAAATTCTCAAAGGATTTTAAGATATTACTAAAGGAAAGTTTAGGTAAATTTTGTCTCATCTCTCTCTACATTATGATTTTGAGTTTGGTGTTTAGATATGTTATTCTCCATGCTTGAATATGCATGAAACATGGTTTAGACAAATGAAATGAGTCATGGATAAGTCTCCTTAATCCAAAACCGAGCTACCCTCTCTTTGGTGGAAGTTTGTAAAATTTTGAATATCTTTTGAATTTGATGGTTTAAATGAGGGGAATTGGATTTAATGGAGTGATGAAATGCGTTGATGTTTGGAAGTGCTTGTTATATAACAAGATAGTATCATGAATTACTATGATAAAGTCTTGAAAATATGACTTGAAAGTCATGCACATTAGGTGTTTGATAAAATGCCTAACTGAACTTGGCTTAGGATTTAAGGATTGTAGTGGTGTGCATTGGAAAGAGGTTTTCATGTTTACTTAGAGTAAACTTGAATTTTTACATAGATTGATGAGTAGCGAACTAATGTTCTTGGATAAAAATGTGCTTAATTATGCTTTGAAATGTGTAAGTATTGGATCAAAGGCATTAAATGCCTTGGAAAATGCAAAAGAAAGCGTAATCAAATAATAAGGGAACTAATCATGTGAGAAGCTTGATGGCCGAATCCTATAGCTTAAAAATAGCAGTATTGTGATTTATACACTTATGTGATGGTGTATAAATATGTGATACATGTTTGAGTAGTAAATACATTGCATATTGTATGTATAAAGGCTCAAGAGTTATGGATCAAGAAGCTCATACCGAGGATTGTTGAAGTCAAAAGAGTGTGCCCCTTCTTTTGAGGTGAGTTGGGTCTCAAATGGGACTAGGACAACCCAAAACATGCATAATGAATTGTATGTGAATTTTGAACCTAGGTAATGCATACTAGAATTAAATCTCAATAGATGCTAGTATACTTATAGATTTAATTAACGACATTGTTTTGAATAACTCTTTGCACTTAGAGTGAAACTGATGTTTTTATTTTGTATTTTGAGGAATGATATTGTTTTCAACAAACATGCACTTAAAGTGCAAAGGACAATGTTTTATTTTCTAAAACTACACTTTTTAATAACTTTGCACTTGGAGTGCAAAAGATGACTTTCACTACATGAAATAATGTTTTAGAACTTACATATGCATAACCAAGTCATGTATGCTGCGTGTATATGTTTTTATCAGTTGGACCGATAAATAAAGGCATAGTACCTTATTTGATTTTAAGTACTAAATATTTGTATATGATTTTTTGTGATTAGTTAGGTAATGATTGACCATTCATGTGCTAGGCACAACAGATTAAGCGACCCCCATACCCTTTAACGCTGGTACATAAAAGTCGAGTCCTCATAACGACACCTTTCTATAGGACTTGCTAGTGATTGGACACCTAGAGGTCTAGTCATTGACAAGGTC
Organism: Erythroxylum longipes; assembly: GCA_027563885.1. Lineage (NCBI taxonomy): Eukaryota > Viridiplantae > Streptophyta > Magnoliopsida > Malpighiales > Erythroxylaceae > Erythroxylum > Erythroxylum longipes. The sequence goes on along the minus strand of JAOQMS010000081.1, from coordinate 22,562 downwards.
ATCACCTAGGATCATAACGCTCTTATCAACCGTAGTCTGGACTCACCACAGATGAAATTCGAGTCAACACTAAGAATCGGTGGGTGTGCACACTAGTTTGGCCAACTAGTAGCGAACACATAACTATTTTTCCCTATTCTAAAATTTGGCTTCTTGAGGAGATTTGATTTTACATGTGATGCTTTTCTGCTCTTGTATATTAGAACTGGAACCTATTTTCACTAAATGGGCGATTAATAGGCTAGGCTTATGTGGTTCCTAACCAGTATGGGATGAGTCATAGACTAGGCCTATGTGTTTCTATGTCATGTATGTTCACTTCATAGGTGGTTATATGCATGTTAGATGCGTAAAACTGTCCTCAGGTTATTTAGACCGTTTTGGTATGTACCGGGTTATGTTTGTGATATATGTTTTTTTTTCTACTCACTAAGTACATAGTGTACTCACCCCCTCCACTTTCCAACCATGTAGGTTAATTTGGTGAGCTTGAAGCTCTGAGTGGATTGTGTGGTCTTTTAACAATTTCAAGGCATTACCTCACCTAGGTAGTCTCTGTTTTATGCTTTTGTTGTATAGTGGCTCATGATTATCTTGATATACTTTATAATTTTGTAAATTAACTTTTGATTATCTTGTAGTTTGTAAATGACCTTATGTATGAACCTTTTGTACTGTCATTGAGATTGCCCTTGAGTGGACTTAAAAGTACAGTAGTTGCGGTAGAGTTTTAATATGAATATATAAGTGCATTTAAAACTGATTTACAAGTGTTTTAATTGAGTTTTGGGATTTTCAAAATACAGCCATTGTGCTGTCCAAATGTTTTTAAAGATATTCAGTTAGCCTTACATAGTTGGGTTAAGGGTACCATGAGTATTCTTAGCCCGGGTGTGCGGCGGTTGTCATGTACCTGATGTGGTTCCAAGTCGTGACACTTTGGAGGGTGATTCAAGATAAAGATTCTCTGTGGAAGAGATGGCTTCACAGTTATGTTTTTAAAGGAAACAATATATTATCTATTTCCCTTATATCTTCCTTCTTTCAGTTTTTTAATCATCTTTTGAAGAAAAGAGATGAGGTGATAAATGAATTCAGTTGCAAAATATAGGATGAGAAATCTTCTTTTCTATGGCATGATAACTGAACTGGTTTTGGTCCCCTATCCCAAAACCCTGAAGTTTTCTTACCATTTGTAGGGTTGGATAATAAGGAAAAAGTTGTTGTACTCATCAACCACAATGAGTGGCTGCAGTTTTCACAAACAATTCAGTAACTAAAACCTTCCTATGCTCCAGATCCTCATTCTCAAGATAGTTACCTTTGGCTTGAAGTTCCTATTAAGAGATTCTCTAGTAAAGCCTATAGGAAATGGATCTATAGTTCATATCAAGACGTGCCTTGGTTTAGAGTGATATAGAATAACCTTGTAAGACCTAGCACATCTTTTCTCCTATGGTTAGTGATTAAGAATAGAATTGCTACAATAGATAAACCTCACTACTTGATAAACCTGGATGGGACTTGTTGTCTATGTAAAGAAGACTTGGAGTCTAGGGAGCATATGTTCTTTCTTTGCCCTTTTTTCTCATGCAATTTGCAAATAATATTTATGTTGGACTAAACTATCAAATTCCCTAATGGAGATAATTGTTATCGTAACTCAAGCTAGCACCTTACTTTGGAAGTAGAAGGTGTTGATTCTTGCCATAACCTCTCAGGAATTATGTAAAGAAAGAAATCAGATGAAATTCCAACACAAAGAACAATCGACATAAGTTATAATGTAAATGATCATAGAGAATAACTAATAAGCTGGGAAATAGATGATGCTTAAATGGAAAAAGAACAAGATCTCTTACCTAGACTGAGCTTAACCTGGGATCTTTCTGCCTGTAGCAATTTTGTGATCTTGCCTGAGAATACATGTAACAAACAAGTAACAAACGATTATATGTAATTCTAAGCAAGGGAAGGAGCATCTAGTGAATGCTTTTTCATCGATGGCTCATCTGGTATAACAAGTAGCTTTCATCATCGTTGCATCCTCTAACCCTAATTAGGAAAGCTTTTAACATCGATTTGCAGAGGCGTTTCAAGCCTTTACCCTTTTACCGTGTAAGTCTCTTGAAACGTTGTCGTCCACCTTATGATGGTACTTTTGTCTAATGTGTCTTAGTGTTTTTCTGGTCTATCAATGTTTAAAGGGATCATCAATTGCATCGTTAATTGTCCCAAGAGAGTATCCTTACTCTCCTAATGCTGTAATGTTCTTTATACTATTATTTAATATATTTAATTTTAATTTGTCAAAAAACTCAAACACATCATCCTATTTGATGGGTTTAGTAACTTCACTGGTAACAATTTGCCAAAGAAGCCTTTAAAAAAACTTCACATTTTAAGCCCATAAATCATAATCCAACAATTAAAAATTATAGTATTATGTAGTGTGAGAATTATTTGAATCAGACATAAAAGAAAAAGAAAATTTTAGTATGAAAAATAAGGGACCCAAACCTAGAACTAAGAATTGGTCTAGTTTATAACAAAACAGGCCAAAAGGGAGACTAAACTAGTTGGTCAAACCTAAATGAACTGGTTCAATGCAACGGGGTTAACCAGGACATGAATGACTAACATGGTGCCCTGTGATTGGATGTAAGATGGTAAATACTTCATAAAGGGACAGAACCAGCAACCTTGGGGAGTCTGAAAAGAGAGCATTCACGTCAGCCACATTTCGAAAAAACCAAGATAGTTATTGAGAGATTAAGGAAGGAGATGAAGGAAGAGAGTCACAGAGACGAAGCTTGACGCGATGTACTTCCCAAAAGAGGTGGTTTCCTGTAGTTGCTGCCTCCACGAATTCGTTCCGACAGTATCTCTATTTTTATTTCAATTTTATGGATGTATGAAACTGGGATGATTATTGAGATTAACTCTTGTCAAGTGTTGATTTATCTCTAAACTCACCTTCAGGTTTTTTATCCTTGAGATGAATAAAGTTTGGTTGATTGTGTTTTTATTGATTTAATTGTGATTCAATATCTGTTCGTAATAATTCGGTAATAAACTGAGAGGGTGAGCCTAGTGAAAATAATCAAATTAGGCTAAAGAGAGTTAGGTAATTTCATAGGTAGAGAATTGAATCAAATCGGTAGAATCGTGTAATGAGAGATCAAGCATAGGTTCCCAGTAGGTTATTAGACAATTTTAGAACTAATTTACGTTTTGGGTTAATTGTGAATCAAGAGATCACAATTCCATAGCTTAAATTAGGGATTATCAATTAAGGTTAAAGATTCTAACTCGAGAGAGAGTAATCTACCTTAGAACCGTCTAGACCCATTAATTTGATAATTGCATAATCAGTTAGATTTTTGTTAATTTCAAATTAAAAATCCCCTTTCTCTCACTTGGTAATTTCTAGGTTGATTTTTGGATTAGGTTGTGTGGTTGGTTACTTGTTTAGATTTCTGCAATTTAATTCTTGAAATTAATAATTTGATTGATTTATTTTCTACGTTAGTTTATTTATTTTGAATTATTTTAGTTAGTACAACCTTAGATTTTAGGACTAGACTTCCCTCCTCGTAGGATCGATACCTTAGGTACTACACGAATGACCGGTACGCTTGCGAAAATTACCAAGGTTATAAATATTAAAACTTAGCGTACATAACCTTGCGATCAAGTTTTTAGCGTCGTTGCTGGGGAGGCAATTTAGTTTTATAGTTTAAGGCATTAGATTAGTTTTAATTTTTAATTTCTTTCTTTTGTTTTATTTTAGAATTCGTGCTCTTGCTTGAATACAAGAGTCACGAGAGGTTCAAGTCGCGCAAGGGAGATGTTGGATTTAGACATCACATGATTAGAACGAACTCTTAAGAAAGCTCGGCGAGAGGAAGAAGAAGAGTTAGGAAAATCATCAATGGCTGAGGAGTTTCAGAGAAACATGGATCAAGAACAACTCAAGGACGACAGCAAAGGACCCTTATAGACTTTATAAGGACAGGGTTCAACCCATTGAACCAAGAAGTAGCTAGGCCGCCTGCTTAAACAGCCTCATTCAAGATTAAGCCAGACTTCATGAACATGCTTCAGCAGAACGTACAATTTTACGAATTGACGAATGAGGATCCAATTGCACATATTGTGAACTTCCTTGAGATATGTGATACTTTCTGATACCATCAGATGTTGGAGGATGCGGTTAAAATTAGGCTATTTCCTTTCAGACTTAGAGACAGAGCGAAGGCTTGGTATCATTCACTGAGCCCAACTAATATCATAATATGGGATCAGCTTGTGCGTGCGTTGTTGGATAAGTACTTCCCGTTGAATGAGACAATGAAGATTATAAAGGAAATCACTAATTTCTAACAAGGTGATAGGGAGTCAATCTATGAAGCGTGGGAAAGATATAAGGATCAATAAAGGAAGTGCTCACACCATAACCTACCTAAGGAATTCCTTTTGCAGATCTTCTACAATGGAGTGAACCCACCAATGAGAGGCATCATAGACGCAGTGTCAGGAGGATCCTTAATACAGAAAACTATCGATAAAGAAGAGGAGCTAATTGAGGAAATGGCGAGCAATAGCTGTTTATGAATGAGTGAGCGAGGAAGGTAACCTGCTTATTTTAAAGAGCAGAAGGGAATTGTCGTGGTCGATCAAATGACGGAGATGCAAACAAAGATCAACAATTTGACACGACAACTAAATAGCATGAAGGCATCATCCTCAGCTCAGGTAAAGGCCGCATAGTTAAAATGTGAGCTTTGTGGATAATTAGACCATGGCATTGTGGAGTGTTATTTAATGAAAGAAGACAATTAGGAGCAAGTGAACTACATGAGGGCACAATATAGCTGAGGAGGGGGCAGTAATAATACCTATTCCAACACCTACAACCCCGAATGGAAGAATCACCCAAACTTCTCCTGGTCGAACAATACTGGTGGACAATTCAAGCCTCAGGGACAGTTGATTTGTCAAAAAGATAAAGCAAGCTCGATGGAATCAAAGTTGGATAGAATTTTAGATAAGCTTGGAACTTTAGACAATGCACAAAAGAAGCTGGAAGATAAATTTGAGCATGTCACTAAAAACCATGCTTCCTCAATTCATAATCTAGAAGCCCAAGTGAATCAATTATTCAATGCCTTTTCTATGCAGAATTTGGGAAATACTCCTAGCATTTCAGGAACAAAATCAAAGGAGCAACTAAAAGCTGTTACACTTCGAAGTGGGAAGGAACATGAACCACCAATAAAGGTAGTGGAGAAAGAAGTGGACATGAGAGAATAACCTCATTATGTTGCACCTCCATCGTATCAACCCAAGGTTCCTTTTCCTCAACAACTACAAAAGAAGAAGTTGGATGAGCAATTTACAAAGTTCATCGAGAAGTTAAGGACGCTACAGATTAATCTTTCCTTTGTTGTGGCATTAGAACATATGCCTAAATATGCAAAATTTCTAAAGGACATACTATCAAAGAAGTGCACTTAGTAAGATAATTAGACGGTAGCTTTAACTGGCACTTGTAGCTAAATAGTTAACAGTCAAATCCCTTCTAAGTTGAAAGATCCAAGGAGTTTCACAATACCCTGTGTGGTTGGTGAATTTGAATTTACAAAGTGTTTGTGTTATTTGGGAGCAAGCATTAACCTTATGCCGCTGTTGATATTTAGGAAGTTGGGATTAGGAGAAGTCAAGCCAACATGAATGTTAATTCAATTGGTTGATCAATCCATTAAAAGGTCGTTTGGAATAGTGGAAGACGGGTTGATGCAAGTGGATAAGCTCATTTTTCGATAGATTTTATGGTTCTGGACTTTGAAGAAGATAAGAACTGCCCACTGATCTTAGGACGACCTTTTATAAACACAGGGAAAGCCATAATTGACGTTCATGAAGGGAAATTGACACTTCGTATAAGTGAAGATCAGGTCGAATTCAATATGAACAAGGCCTTAAAGAACCCAATAACAAGCGGTGCACGTATGAAAGTTGACATTATGGATCAAAACTCGCGAGGACGTGTTGAGAGTTGCATGGCAGAAGTGCAGTCTTTGGAAGCAGAGATTAATAATGAAGATCAGGATCCTAAATCTAAAGGAGATTATGAGATGGAGTAGGCAGATGTTCATATACAGCAAGACAAATTAGCTCCGACTGAAGCACTCACACCACCATCTTCAGAGAAACCTCCGACATTAGAGCTTAAGCCTTTACCTGTACACCTCAGGTATACCTTTCTTGCTAGAGGTCAAATGCTACCAATAATAATTTCTAACCAATTAAATGAAAAACAAGAAAGTAAAGTATTGGAAGTAGTTAAGAAGTGGATGAAGTCCATCAGATGGCAGATTGTTGACATTCGAGGAATAAGCCCGAATGTCTGCATGCATCGAATAAAGTTGTAGGAAGGATGTAGAATGGTAAGGGAGTGTCAGTGAAGATTAAATCCTAATATGAAGGAGGTGCTTAAGAAAGAGATCATAAAACTCTTAGATGCAGGGATAATTTATCCCACCTCTGATAGTGAATGGGTCAAGCCAGTACAATGCGTACTTAAAAAGGGAGGAATGATGGTGATAGAAAGTGATTGTGGAGAAGTAATTTCAACAAGAATAGTCCCAGGATGGAGAGTATGTATAGATTATCACAAACTCAACTTAGTAACTAGGAAAGATCACTTCCCTCTCTCATTTATAAACTAGATGATAGAAAGGGTAGCTAGCCATTCATACTATTGCTTCTTAGATGGATACTCAGGTTATAATCAGATTTTCATTTACCCTGATGATCAAGAGAAAACCACATTCACTTACCCCCTACGGCACCTTCGCGTATAGACAAATGCCATTCAGACTTTGAAACGCACCAGCCACATTTCAGAGATGCATGATATCGATCTTTGCTGACATGATAAAAGACATAATGGAGGTATTTAAGTATGATTTTTCAGTCTTTAGAGACTCTTTTGACATATGTTTAACTAATTTGGATAAAGTGCTTCAAAGACATGAAGAATCACATTTGGTGATGAATTGGAAGAAATGTCACTTTATGGTACAAGAAGGGATAATGCTAGGGTATAAAATCTCACATCAAAGATTCGAAGTTAACAGAGCAAAGACAAAGGTAATAGAGAAGCTCCTACCACCAAGCAATGTAAAAGGTGTATGAGGATTCTTAAGTCGTGCAGGATTCTACCATCGATTCATCAAAGATTTTTCACAAATTGCAAGACCTTTGACAAACCTTTTAGTCAAGGAGTGCCTTCGTGTTTAATGATAAGTCTATATCTATGTTTAACACTTTAAAGGAGGCATTAATATCAGCACCAATTTTATCAACACTAGATTGGACACTTCCGTTTAAAGTTATGTGTGATGTAAGTGACCAAGCCATAAGGTGCATTTTGGGCCAAAGGAAAGATAAGAAGCTTCATATGATCTACTATGCCAATAAGACTCCTGCAGGACCACAATTGAATTATACCACCACAAAGAAAGAACTACTCTCGGTAGTATACGCATATGATAAGTTTCGACAATATCTTTTGGGTTCAAAGGTAATTGTATTCACTGACTATGTGGCACTAAAATACCTTTTCAATAAGAAAGATGCTAAACCTAGGCTCATTCAATGGGTGTTACTTCTGTAAGAATTTGATATAGAGGTGAGAGATAAAAAGGGAGCAGAAAATGTGGTCGCAGATGACTTATCTGGACTTAAGGGAGGGAATGCAAGCAAAGTAATGACATTAATGAAAATTTCCCTAATGAAACTCTTATGTTACTTAAGAGCTTGATTACACCATGGTTTGCAGATATCGCTAATTACGTTGCCAACGGTAAACTTCCATCAAATCTCTCTTACCAACAAAGGAAGAAGTTCTTGCATGATTGTAACCTATATATATGGGATGAGCCAACCCTATATAGAGCTTATGCAGACAGGTTAATGTGACATTTTATTCCATATGAAGAAATGTTAGAACATCCTAAAGCAATGTCATAAAGGTCAATATGTTAGGCATTATTGTTGGACCCTGTTTTCAGAGCCCAACAATCGATTCGAATACCAAACAATGTTTGACTTGGGTCTTGGGACGAATTTTGAGAAGACTATTCGAAACAGTCGCGAGAGAGTGGGGGAAAGAAAATTGAAAGGTATCACATTTATATATTTAACTAAAATCTCAGCGCGGCAGCAAAGGAGGGTTCACCGAGGCGAGCTATAGGTTCGCCGTGGCGAACCTATGGAGTTATCTCCATGGACCCCTTCGGGAAAAGTTTGTCGCGACGTAAGTCATTCTTCGCTGCAGCGAAGACGCCTTCAAAAAGGTTCGCCGCGGTGACCCTTGACTTCGCCGCGTCGAAACCCTTAGAAACCATAATCCACAAACATTTTATACAAATACATACATTCAAATCTAACCATCCAACCTAAGCACAAGTTAACATAATCATACATAAATGGAATTTCAATTCATCATTTCCTTACTAATTCAAAAAGTTTAAGCAAATACATATCATCATACACATCAAAACTTAGAACAAAATACACAAGGATGCTATATGCTTATAAAGCTAACCAAAATCACTAACATAGTACAAAAGTCTCTAACTTTCTTAGAGTTTCTGATGCCTTGCAAGGATCAACGATCTTCTCGTTCTACACCTGAGGAGTGGAGGGTAACTGGGGTGAGCTGCGAAGCTCAGTGGCTTATACATTTATAGCCATTGGCATTGAGCCGCACATTCAAGCATAATTACATATTTATATATAAAACAATTCAATACTCAACTATGCATCATGCTTGACAAATCGATGATGAAATGCACAACAAATGGCTCGAGAGTTTCGTGGAACAAAACGGATAAACCGAAGTTTATACCGTGAACAAAATGAGTTCGATTTTTCAGGATCTCGTGGCCTCAAGTGGGCATCCAGGAGAAGGCTATATGTTGACGTGCACGTGACTAACGAAACGTTCCTCTCTTGCCCAAACACAATCAAAGTTCAATGCT
>JAOQMS010000081.1:0-13409 GCA_027563885.1 Erythroxylum longipes | reverse complement strand
AGTTAGACTTAATTATAAATTTTGAGAAACTTTGGGGATCAAATATGAGATATTTGATTTTATTAAAATTAAATTAACTATAATTAGAATTTGATTTTAATTATAATTAAAGAGATTTAATTTTAATAAAAGACTCTTATGATTTTTCTATTTAAACGGGAAAAGCTTTTAGAAGATGACTCTTCTGTCTTTTTCTCTCAAAGCAGTTGAGAATTGCTCTGTGGATACCATTAGAGGCTCGACGATTGAACAACTCATGATTGATCAATCGCAAAAAGTTTAGAAGATTTTTCAACAGGATAGTGAACAAGGCACAGTTTTTAAATTATTTATATGTTATTCAGGTTTATACAATTATTGAGATCTGCTCGAAACGTGTAAAATTTTTTTTCTTTTTACTGCGCTTGTAATTCAATCATGGTTGGATTCTAACAATGGTATTAGGGCCTACTTTAATTCTTTCTCTTGAATTAGTTGCTTGATTGTTGATGATTTCGATAACAATTAGGGTTTCATTCTTCGACGGTTTTTGTTTTATCCGAAGAGTGTTTTGTGTTTAAGAATGAGTACTGGAATTGTTTCCACATGTTTTTGAGTTCTGGAAATTGTTTCCCGACTGATCATTATGTTAATTTTTGAAAATTGTTTTCTGAATCCCTATGATTATGCGATTTGTGATCAACGAACAAGAAGATCAAACAAAAATTGTTTTGTTTATGGATATTCTGGTTTTCCGCGTGTATTGTTTCTGGAATCATTAAACCCATTTATTCTGGAACCCTAAAAATCAGAATGTGCGATTTTGTGTTGCTTGTTATAGATCTGAAAATTGTTATCATTTGCTTGCGAAGTCGATTGGCGTTAATCGCCCATCGACACCCATCGGAGGCGATGCCATGGAGTGCTCGATGGGCGTTAATCGCCCATCGAATGGTGCCCTTCGAAGGCCACAAGGCGTCGTTTGACGTCATTGGGTGGTGTCAATGACGCTAGTGACGCCGGTGCCCCCAGCCCAAACGATACCATGGTGATGGTCGACGGGTAGAGGTAGCGTGGAAAGTGCAGGCGGAGAGGACGCCGGTGACTTCTCCGGTGTGGACAGTTATGAGCACCGACGGATGATGGCACAAATGTGGGTGTGGGTTCGAGCGATGTGGGTTGCGGTTTTGCAAAGACGTGGGTTCATAAGGTGCGACGTGGATCGGTTTCAGAGAGGCAAGCAAGAGGGAACAGTTGCAGACATCGTGGGAGGGATTCGGAGAAGAAGACAGAAGATTCTGGAGAAGACGGTGGGCGCGCACTATTCTCGAGATGAGTCTGTAAAAGACGTTTCATTGACGGGTGCACGTACAGTGCACGTTCCCTGCGTGCGCGCGCCGGATCCCTCCCAACCCTCTTTTATGTGTTTTAAAAATGTTTTAAAAACTAAAATTGTCTTGTTATTAATTTAATAGAGATTAAATTAATTTCAACTCCTAATAAAATTCAAAAGTGTTTTACCAAATTTTGAAAATTGTTTTCAAAGGGTTTTTTTATTAGGAAAGAGTTTTTTGTTATTTATTTCAATTTGAATTAGATAAATTAAATTTATGATTATATTTGTTTAGAGAATTATTATTCAATTTAAATTAGAAATTTTCTTTATTTATGAATAATAAGTTTCTTGATTTTTTAGCAAAATTTTTTTTCTTCATTAAATTTTTGAAAAGCATTTTATTTATTTATTAAGAAAAATGGGATTTCTTTAATATTTTTGAAAAATAGTTTTCTTATCTATTAAAGAAAGATTTACTAATTAATTAAGAAATCAATCTCTAAATAAATATATAAGGACTTTCTTAATTAAATTTAAAAGTGTTTTATTTAATTTTTGAAAGTAGTTTCCTTTAATATTAGAAAATAGTTTTCTAATTAAGGAAAGGCAATTTCTAATGAGATTAGAAATAGTATTTTCTAATTGTATTAGAAATAATTTTCTAATTAGATTAGGATGTGTTATTTATATAATTTTGAAAAGGAGTTTTTCTAAATTATGCTAGGTAACATAATTTATTGAAAATTGTTTTCAATTAATTTTTTTAAAGGAGTCAAGATAATTGGAAATAGTTTCCAATTGGATTTGAAAATTTGTTTGCAAATCAAAATAAATTTCTATTTAGAATAGGAATTTAATTTATTTAAGAATCAATGAGTTTAATCTAATGTAATTTTTCAAAGAGTTTGAAATATTATTTTAGATTATGAAAATCAAAGTTTCATATTTTATGCATATAATTTGATTATGAGTGCATAAGTTACAAACTTTATTTATATGTTTGATATAAATATTTGATGCATGTTAAATTTTTTGTTTTATATATGTGATGTTTTACATGCAATTTTGTGATTGATGAGACGAATAAAATAAAAAATCCCTCCTTAAAATATTAAGTACATATTGAGAACGTGATTGTTGCCTTCCATTATTATAAAAATAAACCAAAGTTCTATTTGTTGTAGGCTTGTTGAGCAAACTCAAGGCCGCTTTAACCCGAACATGTTTAGCCTTATGATAAGGGGTTGTACTTAACTAAATTTGTGTGATTTGGATTAGCAAATTTATGATCACATGAATTTAGAGGCAGGGTTAGGAATAACATATATGATATGTTTTGGCAAGAGTTGTCATCTAACGGATCTAGGAGTCATATGAGATGTGATTGATAAAGTAGTTATCTACCTAATTTAAGTTTAGTTGATTTGTTGAGCAAACTCAAGATCAAGTAAATTCGAATGGGATCCTAGCTCACTAGAAAGATTAGAGTAATCTTTTCGAATAGTAGTGAGGTCTATTATTTCAAATAAAATAGTGTGAGTAATTAAATATATGATTAAAGTCCTAATCTTATTTGGTAGTCATGGCATATAATTAATTGCTTATTTCTCTTACAATTATATTTTGTTCTTAGTGGAATTAACCTTATTTAGTATAACTGATACTAAGTTAGTGAACCCAAGTTCCTGGACATAGGATATGTTTGAGAAGAGTTCTCAAAGTTAGAATAGAAAATTGTATGCCCATTACACAATGTTGCTATAATCCTTGTTAAGGATTCAGTAACAAAGTTTTAGAGATATGTCAAAATCATATAGATGACAAAATGTATTGACATTTTAAGTTGACTAATGTCTTATAAACTTTGATGATATGTAAGATAAGTCAACACTATAATAGCAACATGCAAGAGGTTGCATGGAGTAGAGCTAAAAGGTATAATACCTTGATGAAATTGTTCCACTTAATTTAGCCTACTAAAAGCATAATTACGAACTATAATTAAAGGCCTAGTTATAGTATGATAATAGTTATCATAAGAAGACAAATGACTGCATGACTTTTCTTGCCTATATGTGATATGATAGAGATCATATATATTTCTAACTCATGCTTATGAGTATTTGATACTGAATGTAGATTCAACGTTATTGTAATGTTCAATGCATGGTTAGATATAGGTTGTTAAGTAAAAGTAATTGATCCAATTTTATACAAAGAGTTTGTATATGTTGGATTAGAGAAGATTTATGCTTAACATAAGTGGCAAGAATTAAAAGTTGGATAACCGAAATTATTCTTTTATTCCATATCGATTAAATCAACATAAAAAGAATCATAAAGTTACATATTAGGATATGTGTATCCTTTTGATTATGAACCATATGGAACATGTGAAACTTGTAAGTTGAAGAATAACCAAATCAACTTTTGGTGAAAGGATGATGATGGTATTGAATTGTTAAATTTATACATGTGATGTATTGGATGGATAACAATTCATATAAGGATGATACTTATATTTCATTAGATTACTAATGACTTTATAAGATATAGTCATATGTATTAAATGAAATAATGATTTAAAATTTTGAAAAGTTCAAATTGTTTAAATCTAAGAAGAAATTAAGCATTGAGAATGCTAAAATACTTTGATGAGATCGTTGTGATGAGTTTTATGTTTTTGGTTATCTATAAGGAATGGGATTCTCTAGTCAATACCTTTACAACTAAATTCATAAGAGTATAGATCTATGTAAGGTGGAAAATACAATATAAGATATTGTAGGAAGCAATATTATTTCTTCTATAACTATACCTAGTGCAATGACTTACGTTCTATAGTTCCAATTGAATCAATTAGCAAGATGTCATATTAGATACGAAACACTAAGTATTTGAAAGAATCAAAGTTAATGATTCAGGGATGTAATTCTTAGTTGAAGAGTATATTATCCATTAAGTTTAGAACTAAAATTTGTAATAAAAGGTTATCAAATATCTAAAAGTTAGATATATTCTTACAAACATACTGTAAATTGTTTGTTTCAACATATACTTATAGGAGAATGGTTCTCAAGATAATTAGTGGGAGTAAGATGAAATTTGAAAGGTTCAAATCTTATGACAATACATCTAATTGGAACTAATGCCTTTAATAATACATTTGCTGCATAGTTGAAAGCCTACGAGACATTGAAAGATTTACTTTCATGATGAATTAAAAAAGTTTGTTTTGGATATGATTGTGAATTTATCATGTCTACATGAAGGTTAGTGGGAGTATAGTTGTTCTCTTCAGTGGGAGTATGTGGAGACATATTGCTGACAAAGAACAACAGTTCTAACTTTCAATTGTTGAACACATAATTGTCTAAGAACAAATCATGTTGGATATGAAAAGGTAACAACTTAATTCTAGGAATTAGATCTATAGAGATAGATTAGATGTTGTTAACTTATTTTAAGTCCAAGTATACAGATAATGTACTAAAGATATTTAGTATTTGAGATATCAGATACTTATGAAGTATTATAGATATCCATTACTCTATGTGTGAGTTGATATTTGAGTTTAAGATGATAAGGATATAACTTTAGAAGTAAATCCTAATTAAGGTTTATTTTCTTAGAACAATATTATTTAGGATTGGAAAGGTTCCAATGTAGCAATGGTTGTTAATTGAGCTATAATACATTTTTCATTTAGTGGAAATGATTAATTAGATCAACAAGTTCTTTAATGAACTTGATATAGTTTCTTTGCATTGTTCAAGACAGTAATGTACTGTATAACATTAGATCCATTGGGGATGTATAAGGAGCTAATGTCTCATCAAAGATCCAAAAATGTGTTTAGGCAAATTTTCTTAATTATAATGATAATTAAGAAGAGCGTTGTAAGATTTAAGCAAGTGCTCACTATAGAGAATCTAGGAGAATTCTCTCATTAAGCCAATGTCCTAACAATAGAATAATTGTCGTATGGTGATATGGAGTAAGATACTTAAATGATTGGCTTAGTGCAAGTGGGAGATTATTGGTTTATGCCCTACAGCCAATCGTTTTGGTTGTAGTTTAGTGATAATTATTAATAAAGGCTTTGTTTATCTTTATGTATTAATATTTTATGTTTTAATACTAAAGATAAAATCCTTGGAATAATTATGTATTAATATTTTATGTTTTAATAATAAAGATAAAATCCTTGGAATAATTACTGTGTAATTGAAATTATGATGAGATCATAATTATGATATTCAATTTATATTTATGTATTATTCCTAAATGTTCCTAGTTATAGTTTCATCAAGACGGGATATTGTTGAAACGGTAAAACTAGCACACATTATGTTTCTTTCTTATAAAGAAAGTAATTGATCTCATAAATTAAAGTATAGAGATACTTAAACCAATGTGTGGGTGATTATTAGAGAATAACTCACCGAACTAACCCGATTATGAGAATTCCAGATGTAATATTACTTATGTGTCTATGGATTACCTCATAATGTTGGTTGTATAATTGATCCTCAGACTTGAGATTACCAAGGTATCTAGTATGGGAATTACTGTATTTTGATGCTACTTATGAATCATCCTAGGATAATTCAGTTGGTAGTAATTGGATACAATATGAACCATATGTAGATAGTTGAGTAAGTCAATATAGGATTCGTCACTCTAAAGTAATTAGAGAGAATATTCTACTATTCTTGATTAGCAATGATTCAAGGAATTCTCTGGACAAAGTGAATTGACATTTGAAAAGGTATTTTCAAATTTCAATTATAAATCAATTACTAATTAGTAAGAATGAATATGATTGGATGATAAGAGTAGACACTATATCCATACTCTGTCTAATTAGAATATTGAATGACGAAAGGATTAAATTATACTTCATAGCCATACATGGACAGGTTAAGTCAATCACTTTGACATTCCTGATATTTGGGTAATCATGACATGTTGCTAGACGTTAATCATGATTTATGATTATGAATTATTTAATTAGAGAATTAAATATAAATAAAAGAAGTTTTAATTTATCTAATTATAATTGTGAATTAGAATTATAATTTATAATCATTGCCAATTTATTAGGAACCACACACATCAAAAAGCAATTTGTGAAAGAAAAATCAATTTAATTAAGTTGGATTTAATTATAAAGTTTGAGAAACTATGGGGATCAAATATGAGATATTTGTTTTTATTAAAATTAAATTAATTAGAATTAGAATTTGATTTTAATTATAATTAAAGAGATTTAATTTTAATAAAAGACTTTTATGATTTTTCTATTTAAAAGGGAAGAGCTTTTAGAAGCTAGCACTTTTATCTTTTTCCTCTCAAAGTAGTTAAGAATTGCTCTATGGATACCATCAGAGGCTGGACACTTGAACAGCTCGTGATTGATCACTTGGAAAAGGTTTCCAAAATTTTTCCACAGGATAGCGAACAAGGTATGATTTCTAAATCATTTATGTTTTATTCAAGTTTATACAATTACCGGGATCCGCTTAGAATCCGTAAAAATTTTTGTTTTCTGTTGCGCCCGTAATTCGATCACTATTGGATTCCAACACCAAGTCAGTACAAAAAGGACTTGTAGTTGATACTTAGAGGTCAAAGATCCTTTTAGGCCTTCAATGCCAACACTAAATTATGTTCATCCTTCGATTCCTTTTCATTTCCCCTTTTCCGTAAATCACTTTTTCTAACAAGTGATTGTTATTTTGTTATTGGGCAATTGGTGATTGAATGTTTGAGCTACATTATCACATTGCAACAAGAAACAAGTTACAAGCATATTATTAAGGGTAAATAGTTTTCCTCTTGTTAGTCAACGTGTTGTTCTCCATATTCTTGTTAAATGTATTGATATATCATAAAACCGTCAAGTTTGATCTCTTTTTCTATTCCACTTCCTCCATTGATTAGGTTATGGGTGCATTTCCGATGCAATATAAGGACTGACATCTTAAAAGAAGAGTTTAGGCGTTTCAATATATGATAGGTTCAGCAGTTCTAGGAAATAATCTTGTGGTTTTACAATATTTCAAACCATTGGCTCTTTTCCTATGAATGTTCAAATATCTTTTTCTAAGGTCCTTAAAAACAATGGTTTCATTTTGTTTTAATTAAGAGTGCATTATTTGCAATTCTGATTGTGATTTAACAACATTGAAATTCTTACCATAATCAACCATTTTTTCTTGGAGTAATATCTGGGTTCCATGTTCACAATTAAAGTTCTAGTCATCATTCTGTTACTCTTGTAGTTTTTAATTCATTAGAGGATTTGATGTTTGTTCTAGGTTTGAAATGTCGTGTTTGTTTCTGTGGATTAGTGGGTATGTTGTTTTGATTGGCATGGACATGATTAGGAAAGAAGAATAATGTTTGTGGGCTTTGCTTTATCAAACAGTAAATCAATATTGTTCCTTTTATTAGTCATTTGCTGCATAAGCATTGTTTATATTCTATTACAAGAGGGTGGATCTAGTTTCGTTAGACTATAGTAGTTTAGACATTAAATCAAAGTAAAAGCCCAACAGAAAGTTATATCAAGCCCAAATCCTAGAAGATACGGTATGTTAGGAGCCTATATGGCTATGCCAACTTTTATTTAAAATATATGTGTACCATTTTAATATTTGTACAAATTTCCATTAACGCTTACTTAAATTACATTTTTTAGAATATAACTTAGGAAAAACAATCACTCACACCTTAAGTCAAGAGAGTTACAATTGAAGTTATGTTTTTTAGATTAAAGTGAGAAATGAGTTCTTAACCTTGACACTTACAATTGTTCCAAAGTGATAAACTCGCACCTAGTAGTGTCAAAATGTTAACTTCTTAACCTTAACAAGAGTGATGCAAAATAAATAGAATAAGTAGAATAAGAATAAATAGAATTGGCGCTTTATGTACATTACATATAGAAAATTGATATCTAAATAGATGAATGACTATGAAGAGTACATTATAGATTGATCGATATTAAGCCTATATCTCTATACAGATCTTTATACAGGCTAACTTTATATATTAGGATTTATATATTAGAATAACAAAACAAGATCCAATAGTTGGTAGAAAGCAATAAACATCAAAATAGTGGCTACCCATTAGATCCTTCAATTGATTGTTTTTACAACTAAGTAAATTTAGGACCATATGTTGTTGCAATTGATACAAGCAGTAATCCTTGCAACCAGATATATTTAGGGTTTTAACATGTTAAATTGGCTATGATAGCATTAGTAAATGTGTTCACTAGCTTCAGTTCCTTGGTCTTAGATATGTAATCTTTGTTAAGCACCCTTACTTCTTGCTATGGCAGGTGAAACCTTATAATGCTCTCATTTGGTCGTAGAAAATTCCTTAACTTAGGATAAAGACCACAATAAAGAGGAATAAGGAATAGTTGAGGAAGGCATTCTGTTAAGTTCCCAGCTCCTTCAAGCTTCATTAAAAAATCTCTAACTTTAAACTTCTTACGTGATTGTATAAATGAAAAGTTAAACCCAAAATCAAACATTATGTTATGCCTTAAGGAAGGTTTTTATAACATTCATTGCACTTATGAGAAAATGATTTGATAATAATGATCTCATGTAGCCTATAATATATGTATGTACATAAATCATGAGTCTTAATTTTCTAATTAAGGAACACTCTATTGTTCCTTTCTCTCCATACCTTATATATGATGTAGTAGAATCACAATTTGAATATATTCATATTTGTTTTGGTAGTTGACTCCTAGAGAATTAATCACGTGCTCCTATAAATGTTTTTAAGTTTTTAACTATACCAATATAGCATTTATCTCTAGACTTATAAAGCATAAGGATATAAAAAGAGTAGGTGAGTTATGCTCTCAGGAGTCTCTTGACAGAAAGTAAAAGAACCATTTATGGAAGAGTTCCACTTAATTCTATCAAAAGTTATGAGATATTTTCTTATTGCCATCCAAAAGATGAAGGACGTTTTGGATATGTGGTCTTTAAACCAAACCAACTTACTATAAAGATCTTCTTATAGGGGATGTTTGCACAGACTAATACATAAAGAGTGATAGTTGTAGGTTGCATGATGTTTTAATAAGCATTTTAGTATGTTTTTAGTTGTTAATTAATTAATTCATGCATGTTTAGGTTTAAAGTGTGTTAGTTGTTTTGAGTGTTATGTGGGTTAGAGCATGTTATTGAGCTTTAATTTTATGTTTTTGAGGTTCTTTGATGTGTTTTGTTAGTGTTTGAGATCAAATATCAAAAAACAGACAAGATTTAGAGGAAGCCCACTAGAGGACCCCTTAGGCCACGTGCCATGATCATGACAGATGCCCTTTTAGTAGGGCACAATCGTGGCAGAGACCATTTCAACGAGCCATGATCATGGCCTAGGGGGTGCCATAGTCGTGGCTTATGCGAGGACAGACGTGAACCAGCCTCCCGAGCTTAATTTTTTGCAGATTATTTCAAACTTTTGGACCTAGGTAAAACCTAGTTTTTGCCCTAATTAGAAAATAGTACGCAAGAGAAGAGAAATGACATAGAAGGAGAGCCTCCACTTTGCTATATTGAGAAAGATAAGAGAAGAAGAGGAGAGAAGAGGAGAGAGGAAGAGGGAAGAAGAAGGACTGTTGTTACTTCTATCTTCCTGGTCCGTCCTGACCCCTTCCAAGTGACATTTTCATTTCATCTTTTTTATTCTTTCTTTTAAATGTATGAGATGGATTTGATAGTGATGGATTTAGGTTTGATGATCATATTCTAAACTCCTTTAGGGATTTGTTCTTGAATTAATGTTAATGTGATTTCTTTTGATATTAATACATTGGTATTGTGATTATTTGTTATTTTTGCATGCTTAGGTAACAAATTGAGAGAGTGAACTAATAGCAAAATGATTAGATTGGGTAATGAGAGTTAAAAAATCTAATAGATCATGCAAATAATCAATTCGGTAATTTATGAAAAAAGAGATCTCGTGTGAGGACCCGATAGTCTATTATAGGGCTTAAGATCTAATTGGTTTTATGGGTTTTTTTATAATTGCGAGATTGTCAATTCCATAATTCAATTAGGATTTATAGGGTTTAATGATTATAACTCGAGAGAGAGTAATCCATCCACCTTCGGAAGTCTAGGACCAATACCGAATTAACTCAAAAGTAATCATGTTAGCATTTGATGATAGGATAAATCCCCCTTCTCATAATCAGTTAGTATTCCTTGTGTGATTTTTGATTGTTCATTGGTGGTACTCAATTTTGATTTCTGTGTGTTAATTTTATAATTTCATTTTCAATCAATCCATATTCGCTTATTTACTTTTCTCTTCAGTTCTTCTTTTGATTTTAATTATCCTTTAGGCCTTAGACAACTTATAATTCGATTAGCTAACCAACTCCTCGAGGGATCAACACCTCATATACTAAAGTCACGACCTATGCACTTACGGTATATTAAGGGATAAGAAATTGTAAGACTTGCCCACTTGATCAAGTTTTTGGCATCATTGATGGGGAATTAGTTTAGGACTTTTTGAATCTCTTTGTTTTAATGAATTATTACCCTTTCTTGTGATTCTGGTACCCAATCATGAGAAATTAATTAAAGAAAGAAAGAGAAGGAAGTTTGGGTACAAAGTAAAAGACACATCAATTTGGACATCACAAGGCAACTATGAGGAATCCAAAAAGTTAAATGTTAAGAAGAGATAGAAAGTACAATGATGGAGGAAATATATCATAGGGAGCAAAGGACCCTTGTGAACTTCAATGAGGCAAAATTTGGTCGGGGAAGTAATCATCCTTATTAGAACACTTACAATCCGGGGTGGCAAAACCATCCAGATTTCTTATGGTGTAACAATACAAGAACTCAAATAGGAATTCAAGGCCTGCAGATTTCAACAAGATGAGTCCAATTTATGGGATTCTAAATTGTACAAGATCATGGACAAGCTCATGAACATAGAAGAGACACAGAAGAGACTGGGAGGGAAGTTTGAGCAAGTAATGGAAGATCATGCCTCTTCTATTCATAACCTAGAGGTTCAAATGAGCCAACTTTATAGGGAATTCTATAAAAGAAGCGTGGAAAACTTTCTAAATAACATGGAAGTAAACCCAAGAGAGCAATGTAATGCTATCACACTTAGGAGTGAGAAAGAGTTAGAAGAACGGTGGAAAGGGATGAAAACAAGAATGAGGACCCTCCATACATTCATCCTCCATCTTATCCACAGAAAATACCATTTCTATAAAGACTCCAGAAGACCGAATTGGATGCACCATTTGCAAAGCTTGTGGAAAAACTAAATAAGTGTAAAATTTACTTGTCTTTTGTGGATGTGTTGAAACGCATGCCTAAGTACACAAAGTTCCTTAAAAACATATTATCTACCAAGCTGTCTTGGGATGATAATCAAACAGTAGTTATGATGGAAACCTCTAGCTCCTTGATTACTAACCATTTTCCCTCACAGTTGATAGATCCAAAGAGCTTTACAATATCCTGTGCAGTTATTAATTTAAAGATTTTAAAATGCTTAGCGACTTAGGTACAAGTATAACCTTATGACTTTGTCGATTTTTGGGAAACTGGGGATAAGAGATATGAAGCTAACGTCCATACGTATTTAGTTGGCAGATCAGTTAATAAAGAAACCATTTAGCGTGGTGGAGGATGTACCGGTAAAAGTGGGAATGTTTATCATTCCTGTGGATTTTGTCTTGATAGACTTTGAAGAGGATTGAAACTGTCTACTAATTCTTGGTATATCATTTTTGACCACCAGAAAAGCTTTGGTAGATGTCCAGACAACCTTATCCTTCAGATTGGAGATGAACAAGTGAAATTCAAAATGAATAAGGTATTAAAGAATCTGAAGGGGGGTAGTTCATTCATGAGAATTGATGAAGTCAACTCTTTAAAGGATCAAGAAGAAGAACAAATGGCAATAGACATAGAGCTTGAAGTATATAAGGAAGTCTCTATTTTAGAAGCTGAAGAGCAAGAGAACGAAGAACAGGGATATACTACATAGAGGTTGAAGAAGATACAAAAGTCTCTATTCATGAAGTGAAAGAATAAGAGGAGACAGGGATGACTTAGGAAGAACAAGAACAATTTAACTTTTTATAGAACAAACTACTGGATTCAATAAAAGATTCAGGGAGTTTTGTTATTCTCTATTTTATTGACAATTTGTTAGTAAAAAGGATATTATTAAACTCAATTGTTTTCTTAATTTTATCAATATTGTCCTTCTGATTAT
Organism: Erythroxylum longipes; assembly: GCA_027563885.1. NCBI lineage: Eukaryota > Viridiplantae > Streptophyta > Magnoliopsida > Malpighiales > Erythroxylaceae > Erythroxylum > Erythroxylum longipes. The sequence goes on along the minus strand of JAOQMS010000081.1, from coordinate 793 downwards.
CTTGAAATTTGTAGCTTATTTACAAGCTACGAAGTTGAAATTGGGCAACACAGGTGAAAGCAAGCCACTTATAATTGATCCTGACCAAATTTTGAAGAATGCAAGGTCAAACTAATAACTATAAATTAGCACATTTGGTAGTTAGGTTGAAATTATTGTGTACTTAGATTTATTTTAAATTCTAAAAATAAGTTTTGAATGATTTGGAATGGTTTGAATTGCTTTCTCTTTTATTTCTTTAAAAGCAATTATAAGATAGGGCAACAATCTTGGGCGTCAAACGTAGTTAGTTTCAGAACTCCATCACCACCTCAATTGCCATGACAAGTTCTTATGCTCTAACCCTTGTCTTTTTATTTTATTTTATTTTTATGTTTTTCTATCATTTTGTTTTATTCCCACCTTATGTGTTATTTGTTCTTCTCACATTGCAGATAATGTGTTGTCCAAGTATAGGGAGGGTTATGTGCATTGTAAGCTTTTATTTCGAGTGTGAATTTTGCATGTTGTATATTAAGTCTTATATAGGTTTTCATAATGTGACTCGTGTGAATGTGTCGACGGAAAGGAATTAACATAATCGATTTATCTTTGAACATAGTCTTTTAGGTTGCTAAGATTTATTATCTTGTGAAATTAGTGTTGTAGGTTGCTTTGGTTAAATATGCATGTTAGTTAGGAAATTCCCTAGGAATTTGACACATTAATTTATAATTTTAGGTCAATCGAATAAGTAGCATCATCAGTATCTTTTCATGAGATTGATTAGCTAAAGAAATGAGGTAGATATATA
>JAOQMS010000080.1:5195-16179 GCA_027563885.1 Erythroxylum longipes | reverse complement strand
TATCTTCTGTCATACTACCAATTATGTTAGGCATTCCTGTTTCATTCATAGTCTCCATATAATTCTGACAATCGTCTGACATCTTATTAATCCTATCATCAACCATCATCATTCACGTCACAATCATCAACATCATTATTGTAACTATCATCATAAGATGTACCGACACTTCTACTACAACTTGCTTCCTTACGTTCACCATGATAAAGCCATGGAGTATAGAATTTGTCTATGGCTCGGATGAGCAAGTGATTATATACCACATCTTGACTTTGGAAGTACACATTTAAGCACTCAATGCATGGACAATGAATACTACATTCATCACCCATTTGATCTTTTATAAATTGCATAAAACTCTTAACTCCTTCTACGTATTCAGTTGACCATTTTCGATGAGACATTCAACTCTTATCCATTTAGCTATACAATACAAGAAGATAACAGAGTTATAACATGCATTTTTCATTTTATATTAAGTTAAAAAAAACCATGTTTAATATTATATGCATTCAACAACGTTATATAAGTTCATATGCACCAATTAAGTAAAAAATATACAAAAAATGAAACAAAAACTGATATATAAAACAATAAATGTTACTAATAATTCGTATACCAGAAGATGTATAGTTATATATAGTTGACCTGAGTTGTTTATGTTGTTGGAATAGAATAGGACACTCTGACACAAATTTACAAAGACAAAGAGAAGAAAAGGATTGAAACTGAAACAATTTTCTTGGTTTTGGACTAAATGTGGTGGGCAGGGAAAAATGTACCTAAGGATGCCACACAAATTACGCAATTTTTGGCTCTAAGCAAAATAAGGAACACATAATCTGCAAAATAGACAAAGGATTTGGCGAACAACAAAATCTATTATAAATAAATTGAAAACTATGAATTAAAGGTTAAACAGTCTAAAATCATATTTAATATGCATAGACATTATAATGACATAATTTATAAATATCTAAATTGTGCACAAAGAAGGAAGATTAGGTTCCGTGAGAGATAGGACATAGAGGAAAGGATATGCCAATAATTAAGACATGAAACAAAGAAGGTTAAAGAATTTCAATGTCGACCCACCTTAGGCATTTATATAAAGCAAAAGTTGTATCTTTTATGTTACCTAATTAATGTGGATCGTGGTACTTTTTGTACATAAGGGTAGTATTGTTTTGATAAGGTGGTAGTGTTTTTTAATATATTGCTTTTTTTATCTATATAGTATTTTAAGCTTATCAATAAATCTTTCTAAGGTTCTTATTAGCTTAACTGTGAATATTAAAGTTTCTAAACTCAAATCTTAAATTTGAAGGTAATATAAGTTTCTAAACTTTATCTTTGTCGATCCCTATTGTTAACTTAAACATTTAGCATCCTTGTCAAAATAATGGCAAAGTGAAGGATTAGTGGAAATGAAAATGAAAGTAGAACATATATAACAAAAACAAATGTTTTCATTTATATAGGATTTTAAGCTTATCAATGAAGCTTTCTAAGGTTTTATTCATAGGCTTTCTTCATTTTCTTTAGTTTTCTTAAATGCTTTGACGTTTCCTTAAACAAAAATAAGCCTAGGAACTTTAGTAAAAAGAAGACAAACCATTATTCACTACCTACTTATAGTCCTCTATTCTTATTAAAAATTGTTAAATCAAAGTGGAGCCTTTCTTATCTATTTCTATACAATATAAACAACTTTAATCAGTGAGTGACCATAAGACCTATAATTGTTGAGGATGACCTTGTTTTTTGCCAAATTAGAAAGGCATTAATCATTAATAGGTCTCCTACCAAGATTTTTCCTTATGATCCAACTACCACTTTAGTTATTGGTCCATGTGTAAAAGTACAAAGATATAAACTTTATCAACTTTGATATTATACTATAGTTATTTGTTAGGTATGTTTATTTATATAGAAAACTATATTTTCAGCTTTTATGATGTTTGCAATTATGTTTATATTAAGTTGTAAGTGAGTAAAATCATATAAGAATAAATATGAAGTAATTATGTTGTTTCATAAAGCATATTAATTTAGTTAAGGAACCATTAGATAAAAAGATAACGGTTCTAAGAAAATGAGGAGGACAATCTTTTAATAACTAATTTTTGTAATTATAGAATACTATTTATTTATAATCTATCATAATATTATTATCATAAAATTGATCATTTTTTTGGAAAATAAAGAATTGCATTAGTGGCCACAAGCCAGAATTTTCTAAGGAATAAACCAAAATACAACCTTCATAGGAAGCTCATATTCCATGCTAAGTCAAAATGGCATCAAATTAGTTAAAACAAATACATATTAAAGAATAGCTATTGCACTAAGCAATAAGCTTGTCTATAGCTGATAATAAGAATAAAAAAACTTGGCCTCCTTCATTAATAAGTCTCCATCTCATCTTCATGCCTTAAAGGAATGAGAGAGTCGATCCACTTATAAATGCCATCTTTATATATGACAAGCTAGAAATCCTATGAAAACATTCATTTATTCTGTATCATTGTAATCCAAGTTGCATTTCCTCAGTAAATCCTTCCAAAACTGATTATAATCACGTTAGAAATTTATAACCTCCTTAATCTTTTTGCTATATATTAGAAGTAAATCATAAATCACTCAAGCTATCCTAATTAAAGAATCCTTGTCTTTTTTAATGCTAATAAAGTAGAGGTATGTGATTTCTTAAGCTCAAATCAACTAATTCATGTAAGAGTTAAGGAAAATAGGCCAATAATGAATCACCGTGGACAACTTAAACGTATATACTCACAACACTCTACTCCAAAGAACCTCTATAAATGAAGCTCAATAAATTTTCACTTTCTTTTCTATGCTTATCATCATCAAGTTCGTGCATGTTGACAACAGATTACATGTGAAAACAAGTTCACTTTTGGACAAAAATTGAAGCGAAACAAATCACAGGACTTTCATCGAACACCTTGTAACCATAACATAAAACACACCCAACCTCAACCATTCGTTGTGTCTGTTCCCTTTCTTAACCTTCATTAGCACATTTCAAAACAAACCCAACAATATAGTTGTTCAATCCATGCAAACAACTCAACAAATCGAAGAAACCCACAACAATTACTATTCGGTATCATTAACACATTCAAAAACAAACCCATAACAAATCGAAGAAAAACGTACCAGGTTGAGCTCAACTTTAGGAGATGATAGATGGGGGAAGATAAGAATAGAAAATCGATTAACAATAGAACACAATAGAAAATCGAATGAGCTTGAGAGAAAAGGAAGAAATGACAGAGGGGGCGACAAATGATGTCGTCCCACCTAATTTTTTTTTACCATTGCAACATTTAGTGACGAAAATGAGATTCATTGTCAAATGCCAAACCTTTAGCTACGATATATGATAAATGTTGCCTATACGTTTGAAAAATAGTGAAAAACGACATAGTTATATTATTATGTTCTCCCACATTTTGCGACGAAAGTTTCGTCGTAAAATGCCATGCTTTGGCTACGAAACATCTATAGCATCGCACAATGTACAACATTTTGCTACCAAGCTATTAAATTGTCGCAAAAACTATCTCTTTTACCTTTTTTGACATGGCAATTTTTGTCGCCTAAAAGTATAATTTCGCTACCAAGTTTGTAAAACGTCATCAAAACCTAAGCATTTTCTAGTTCTTTATTTTTCATAATTGATTAACATATATGAATTTTTGCAATTACCATAATTTGAATTAAAAACTAATCTTCTCACTTATATATGCAATTGTTCTTCATTTGCTTAATTTTTGGGAATGACTAATCTTTAAATATAATTTGTTAGAAATAGTTTTATAATTATATTACAATGTATTCTTAAATTATTATTATTATTCTGATTGATTACAATAATTAAAATGTTTAATTTTTTCAAATAAGTTTTTTGAAATTATATTAATGAAAATTTATGATTGGAAGAAAATTTTAAGTCAATTTTATTTTATTTAAACGGTTAACAAATTAATTTCTAAATAGTTTTCAAATGAATAATTTAATTTTAAATCCAATTATGTTTTGTTTGGAATAGGAAACTAAATTTATTAAAATTTATTTATGAATCAGCGAGCTTTAGCGACGAACCATATATTAATCACTACATTTGACGATTTTCGAGTAAATACAATAAATCGTAGCAAATTAATTAATACTACTTCCAAACAACTACAACAAACAATAAATGACATTGTTTACCTAAACTAAAAAAACGACGTCGTTTTGTATTAGGTTTTCAAAGACAAAAACATAAAAGCCTACTCCATTCTCGTTCAAGTTGTAACATCTCGTTTCCATACTAAAGATTAGAATCGTAGATTTCCGTAAATGAGAAATAGCAATGAGATATTAGAAAATGCATTTCATGCTCATGTATAGTGTTAGCATATACGCCCGTGAATTTGAATTTTTACACACATTAAAATGATTGTATATGCATTCATTGACATTCCCGATATAATTGATCTATAAATGTGATTATGATGTGGATAGTGAATATTTTTGTTCTGAAAATTGAGTTGGTGTGTTTTATTAATGATTTAGAATTTTTAGTGAAATCTAAGAATTTTCTGAAATTTTGGGAAATTTTGGACTAGGAAAAATACCAAGTGGCGAGACAATTGGTGAATAGTGGCAGAAATAAGTGTCCGATGATAATAGAAATTTTTATGAATGACATTGGGATTTAGTGACATATGTCATTGATAATTGGGAGTCAATTGGATTAGAAATGGACTAGTTATTAAAAGGACTAAGTAAGGACCATGGAAAAAGAGATATGTGGCAAGTGACAAGTGTCACTTGCCACACCACTTGTTTTAATATATGAAATTCATTAAGTGAAAGACCCATATTATGGTCTTTCGCTTGTCTTTTACGAGACATGCTTCATTTCTCCATCTTCTTGTTTTTCTTCATCTTCTTCATATGCTCTCTTTTTAACTCAGACACGTCACTCTCACCTTCATCATGTTGACTTCAATCCAATTTTTTTTTACTTTGCTTCTTCAAGATTTATTGCCTTCTCCATTTTGTTATTAAAAGACCCAACTTATTCCACCTGAAAAGTTGGAGGAGCTAGGGTTTCATGGTGATTGAAGAAGCTTTGGGTTAATCAAGTAAGTTGGGTTTTAATCTTTGTGAGTAGTGTTAAATAAAGCATTTTGATGTGTAATTTGAGAATAATGATCATGATAGTATAGTTAAATGTGTAGGGCGTGAATGGGAAAAAAAATTGGGTATATTCATGCCTCGCCTTGTTGTGTATGATAATTAATGATTCATAAATTGATGTAGAGATAATTTAGAGTTAAATGAAGTCGAAAATGGGGTTGAGTTAAGTTAGAGATGTTGGTTTGAGTAGAGGAGAAGAAGAAGAAGAAGTAATTGCAGTATCAGAAGAAAAGAAGAAAAGCAAGACAACTTCGAACATCTTTTAGTATTTTGGCTATATCTCCTTCTCCCGGCCTCTAGATGACATGGGATTTGAACCAATAGACTCATAAGATATTGTTCTTCATCTACATTAAAATAACAAAATTTATAGCCATCTGAAACGAATTGATTGATGAATTTAAGATGAAATTGTTGACTGTGCTGGAGTATGATAACTAGAAAGATTTCATTAAATAGGTTTCGGTATTTTGACCATGTCTTGTTCTAAAGTTATCTGAATGGGATTATTTTTAATTTTTAGTAAACTAGAGACATAGATCTACAAATTTTCTAAATATTGAGTTTTTATTCTGTCTCCAAGAATTCTAAAATCTGGTGCAAAATTGAGTCTTGATTGGGGATGGAGTACTCCCCAAGATAGAAATTATATCTTGACATTTTCATAAAAAATGAATATATTTTGGCTTAATCAGACAAAGGTATCTTCACTAAAGTTTTATTTAATTCTCTTATCTTTCAATTGGTGTTAAGTTTGTAATTTTTAGATATCTGATTTGAAAGTTATGAGTTGTACAATTTGAGGGTATGATTATGAACTAACCGAAAGTTCAATTATACACAGTTTGTGGCATTACGAGCATAACTTATAGAATACTGAACCAAATTGAATGATATTAGTGTCATTAGAAACTTAAGAGATAGATGAACAATTTTTTAGAAGAAAGTACCCTCTAATTATTTCATTTTTATTATTAGATTGATCATGGAAAGTTAACCCAAAAGTGTGTCTTAGGAAAAAAATCTGAATTGAAGAAATGAGTGATGAATTGTGATTTTTATGGTTTTATTGAGGTATTAACCATAAGTATAAATGATATTTATGTGAGTTTGGAAATATGAATGATTTTTGACAAGAATAATGGAAAGATACCTGGGATTGTCATTGAGCATGCATTATACGCAACACATATGCATATGTTTGTGATTAGGAGTTCATATGATTGTGCATTTAATAAAGTGTGTAAATGTGTATTATATGATGTTGATACACAGGATAGAACGTCCGCATCTAGATGCTTCCAGATCATGGAAGCTAATGCTAATTTGAAGCATACTGTGAGTAACCTAGACAGTTTCACTCAATTAATTGTTTGTTTTATATTATGTTTGAATTATTGAATGAATGTGATTTGATTGTGCTGATTACGAACAATAAAGGTCCGATGATTTTGATGAATGAATGTGATATTTGAAGTGCCCCTTGTATTTTAATATGACAAAATAAATGTGTTTTCTCAACTTAAATGTTGAATGCTGGACCAAGGTCCATTAACATGTGACAGTGAATGTGTAAAGTGAAATAAAGTGACTGATTGAGCATTTATGACTGATGCATTTCATTACATGAATGCATAATAATGTAAAGGCTTTTATGACCGGAGTAGCCACTAAAAAAGAGCTTAAAGCTCAGAAAGTGGAAAAAGAGCTTAAAGCTTATAAAGTGATTAAGAGCCAAAGGCTCATTATATAAAATGAGCCCTGTATTCCCAACGGATAAGGGACAGTTATTAATGAGCCTGGTATCCACAATGAATACGGGACATTTATAGGCACTCGGTCATAATGATAAAATTGAAAGTGAGTTTCATAAGCATTGCATATGCATTTGATATGTATGTTTAAATGATTGAAACGCACTGTTTAAGTGGTTCAAATGTAAAATGTAAAATGTGAAATAAATGAATAGGTTGTTAATTGATGCTACATGATGAATAAATGTAGTGATGAGAGTCTTGTGATGATTTATACAAAATGAAAAGATGTGAATTACATGTTATCTATATTTATATGATGCATGAATTGAGTGAACCATCGATGATGGTTACCTCATCTGAGTTCGCCAAACTCACCCAAAATTTGTAATATTTTTTTCAGGCTTAGAAGAGTTACCCCGTTAGGATAACGGGAGTACAGACGATGCATTTAAGTAAGAGATAGAGGTCAGGATTAGTTCGCATCTGCATTTGTACATTCTTATTTTGTATCAATTTGTATATTCTGCAATTTTTGTACAATGTGTATTTGAACATTTTGTTTATACTAATTTTCTAAATGGGAAATGTTTGTAAATGATTTTGTGATGTAATAACTTTTGAAATTGGAAACGTTTTGTAAATGAAATTGATTAAAGTGTTTTAATAATTGTGATTTCAAGTTTTATGAAATACAAGTTGGGCCAGAATTTGATTATTGATTTTCGCATACGTTAGTGCAAAAAAAAAAGTACCGAGTTTCAAGTGTTTGATTGATCTAGCATACCACCCTTACGGGGTATGCACTCGAACATCACTTAGGATGTCGAGTACGTGTCTTATGAGAGTGGGGTGCTACACAAGCCGTCAACACCAATCCAAAATCCTCTTGTAGATAACTTGTTTGAGTTTTATATTCTGCTCATCACCGTCGAAGAACGATTATTCACTGAATCGTTATTATTCTTTTGTTCTATTTTGAGTTATTGTGATTATTCTTTTGTTCTTTTGTTCTATTGTGATTATTCACTGAAACACTTTAGGTGTTTATTGTGAGTTCTTAATTCATTTGATGTATAAGTTGTGCTTGTGGTTGTGTTTTGAAGATGATTTACTGTCTCTCTTTGTTATTTCTTTATTTCTATCTTCCCACCAACGTTTAACACTTACTTTGATCAAAGATTTGCTTCTACATTGATGAAATTATTTCAAGAGTATTTTATTTTTATTCATTTTCATTAATAGTAATATAGATAATACTATATTTCTGTACATCAAGAACATAGTTATGTCTATTCTACTTTAAATTCTAAATTTTGCATATGATACAAATTACAAAATAAAAATTTGAAATTTTAGTTACATTAACTTTCATATTATTAGGCATGTTGAAGATGTATAAGTGCTAAACTGGACTAGTTTCACTTGTCATCAAAATTGGAGTTAAACATACAACATTTTATTCTAAATCGACTTTTGTAGAATATACCTCTTAACATTATTAATCAAGGAATGTCGACGTGGAGACTAGTTCTGGATGGCCCTAATTCATTCCGTTTGGAGGAATGTCGCAAAATTGTCTATACTGAAAAAACTAACAATGCAAAAAAAATCTCCATTTCATACACTAATCATCGTTTGCCTTCCATGGCCGATCTTCTGCTTCAAGGTGTTTAGTATCACCTGAACAACATCACTTTCCGTATTATGTACATCTCATTTCCTTTTATGAAGCTACTATATATATTCACATTTGATGGTTTATACTACATGTTGTTTTAAGCTTCCTTAAGTCTCGAAGATGACATGTATGGCTATAGAGGTAAGAGCGATGTCATAATAGTCTATGAAGGATTAGGGAAATTCTTTGTTTTGAAAAATTCATCAATTCCATATACTTCGTCTGCTCATTCACGTATGCATGTCACTCTAATTTCAATTCATTTAACGGTTTACTAATATGACAATATCTAAGTTCTATACTGATTGTGTTTTAGGTACTAAATCTAACGACTTATTTACTGTATCCTATACAAGTTTAGCTATAGCAGAAAAGTTGTTGCAAAAGGGTGTGAAAACACTACACTTGATGGAACAACTGTTACTGTTCTAATTGGTGCGTTCGAACGTGCAAGGACCCTTCTTGATAATCCAGACATCGAGTACCGACTCTCATATTGCTTGGAATCCAAATAAATAATTATATCATTGTCATTTAGCGAGTCAATCAAATGAACTCAGCTTTAAAGTTGATTTATTGTTGTATCTGTAATAATTTGTCAAACAACATATCTACTACTTAGGGGTCAAGTTGCGTACTATTGAATGTGGAATGTTATTGTTCTATGACTGTATGCTTCTAATGCAAAGTTTGTACTACTCCTTATATCATATTATTATATAGATAAAATTATTTAAAATTTTTATAACTAATTTTTGCAATGTTAGTAAATACTAATGATTAATTAATACTATGTTTAACACTTAAAATTATGTTGTGAGTCTTTTTTTAATAATACGTTGTAAACATTCAAAACAAATATGTAATAAAACATATATTAATTATGATAGATTATAAAAATCTTAGTTTAATAATTTTGAAAAATGTCATATATTTAGTGACGATTTGTAGACATCTCCACTAAATGTGTATCATTTCGTGATGATTTACAGACATCATCATAGAATGCTTGACATTTAGTGATGATTTTAAAAAACTATCGCTGAATGATTAACCTTTTGCAACTAAATAAAAAGTTCATCACCAAATATTGACCTTTTAGTCACGCTTCGGAATATCATCCCCAAATATAGACCCTTTGGTGATGGTTTCCAGGATTCGTCACCAAATGTTTGATAAGTTATGGTGACGTTTTTCAAAAGCATTGCCATAAGCTTATTTAGTGATGAAAATCTGACATCGTCACCCATTGTGCATCATTTAGTGACGTTTTCTCTTAATTGTCACTAAATATTCCGCATTTGGTGACGATTTCTGCTATGCGTCGCTAAAGGTTTTCCTTTTTACGATGCTTTTTATTTTGGTCACTAAATGGTTAGTTTTAATGACGAATGTTTTGAATCGTTGCAATATGTTAACTTTTGGAAATGATTTTTGTTTCATCGCAAAATAAATCGTCACAAAAGGGTCTATTTGTTGTAGTGTATATAGTTATACATGCTAGCTATTTTTATGAAAATGCCTAATATTTTAATCTCTCTTATCTACTTTTATTTTTTTATTAATTTTATATAGGCAACGGTATAATTATCAAAAGGAAATATTGTAAGGCCCCAAATTGTACCCTAGTTAGAATGTTACATGTTCATGAAAGTACATGTATGATAGGTGTTAAAAATTGGGATATGATTGAGAATTGCATATGACTTGAATTTTAGTTTAATAGATTATACTTAGTGAATTGGAATTAATTAACAACATTAGAGAATTAAGGTATTAAAATGTATATTTGGACTAGGAAAAATTGTCAAATGGCAAGATAGTTGGTAAATGAAAATTAGTATGACTAAGCCTAATATTGGGTGACAATTGTACTAGTAATTAATTGACAAATGGACCAATTATGGAGTGAAAAATGGCCAAATAAAATTGTGACATTTGGCAGCCACACATGAAGAAATTTAAATGGCTTCATTGAAGGACAAGTAGCTTACCTTCATGTGTGATATGTGTCAATGGAGGATGAAGACATCTTGCGTTGCATGAAGCTAAGGTGGAAAATCTTCTGCTGCAACTTTCTTCACTCTCTTCTTTGCTCATCTCCACCAAAACCACTCATTCCCTCTCAACTTCCAGAATTTTGCTTCATTTTGGATCATTTCATTTAGATCTTTGCAAGTTACTACATCAAAGAACTAGGACCTGCTATTTTTGATGCTATTTTCTTATTAGTGCTGAATTTATACCTTGATTTTATGTAACATCCCCTCACTTATGAGAAAGGGCAATTTGGTCATTTTGAATGGGTTAGAATAATTGAAAGTGTTTCTGA
>JAOQMS010000079.1:115410-133439 GCA_027563885.1 Erythroxylum longipes | reverse complement strand
AGTTCATTTATTTCTAACATTATTATTATTTGATTGTCATCAAAATTAATTATCGTAAAGTCCTCCTAACTTAACAAACTTGGCATATAATTGTTTCTCCCTTATAATATGTAAGATTAACCTCAAGTGTTCAAAATGTTCTCTTAACTTTTCGAATACACTCAAATATCATTTATGATCACAGTCACTAATTGATCCAAGCAAGGTTGAAACACTTTGTTCATTAATGACATGAATGTTGCCGGGGCATTTGTCAGTCCCTACAGGTATCACAAATAACTCGAGGTGCCTATAACTCATTCTTGAATTTCTTAAGTAACTAATTCCACAGATGGGGTAATGTTATCTCAAGTTTTTCTTAGTCTCCCAATTGACTTCTTTCTTGAATGATTTTCTCCATTCATTCGATTTCCTCTAATTTCTTATAAACTTGTTCTAATGTTTGTCTATTCTTACTAGTTTCTCCACACATTTTAACTTATTTACAAATCTCAATTTTCTAAACACAAACGTGAAATCTAGCTTGTACATTTTGAATACACTAATATAGAGTACATTATAGACTGAAGTTCCTTTAGCAATAGCAGCAACGTCTTCTCTAATTGATGAACCTAATAACATAGTTGGGCTGCTTTACATCAAACACAATGCATGCACTCCCTGTAGCATATTCAACTTCTTATACCCGAGTCTCATTTCTAACTAACTTCAATATTCATTTTTGACTTGTTCAATAGTCATTCATTTCTAGAAATGGAACATTTGAATTGCATAATATAATTTGATGAAAGTCTCTATTAAACGAAGATTTCTCTCCTCAATCATCTGTACTCTTTACGTACTCTTTGTAAGTCAACTAAATTCATCATCACTTTTCAACCACTCTTAATACCTCAATAAGATCAATTTTAACTGTTCATGATATCTCAATAAGATCAATTACTATCACACCTTACATGATCAGAATATTCTTTGTAATAAAGCTCAAAGAAACAGGAGGCATATTCATTTACTCTTATACTTTGGTATGTATGCAGTCAATCACATTTATTCAGTACACATTCACTTTTTTGTATTTTCATCAGATCTATGTCCGGCATTCAATAAAACATTGAGAATCACTTATTGTTTCTCGTTCACATTCAATAAAGCACTTCCAATACATTCACATTTATCGAACTCCTTGGACTATTAATGTTTGGAATTGTCTCAATTGTATTCATATCAGTAATAATTCAATAAAGAAATTTAAAACAGAACAATCAGTTACTGTGAGACCATCTAGGTTAACTCACAGTATGCTCCAGATTAGCATTTGCTTCCATGATCCGGAAAAGTCTGGACGCTTACGTTCTATCTTGTGTATCAACTTTATGTAATACACACATTGTACACACATTACTAATTTGCACAATCTCATAAGCATTCATTGATATACATATGTATATGCGTAATGTATAACACATGCTCAATTTGACTATTCTGGGTATGTTTCCTTTATTCTCATTTCTTGATCATTTAAGCATCATATTTGTGTATTTCAAGCCGGCACTTAGGTTCATAGCTCAAAGAACTTGGTTATTCTAATATCATAATTCAATCATTCATCATTTCTTTTCTAGCATCATATGATCACATAATATTCAAGTTCTCATTCATTCTTACTCAATACACATTACTCATCTCCTTTGAATCATATTAGCCATTATAAGATCATTTTCATTTCTATAGTATCTCCAATTCTCTAGCTTTTTGTATACTTAATGTATAACAATCCATTCTTAAGTTATAACCTCAATTTTCACCCTAAACATATCACACATTTAACCACTTAATCCATCATCAACTAGGTTCATTTCAAGCCTTATTCAAGCCTAAATGCATTATAGGAAAGTACCTTAGCAATAGTTGTCTCAAAACTCACTTAAAGAAGAAGAACTCACATGCATGGCCATCCTAGACCTTGCCCACAATCGTGACAGAAACAACTTCTTCTACCCACGATCGTGGGATGGATGCCATGATTGTGGCCTAGCCCATTTTTCTACACCTTTCCATATTTCTCCCTCCTTCATACTGTGCTTAACACCTCTTATATATATAGTCTATCTTTTCTACTTCATTTCCTCTTCATTCTCATCTCCCTTTTAACTCAAAAACATCCATCAAACACATCATAAATCATTGTTCATCTTATATTCAAAAACAGGACATCCAAGTATCCATACATTCATAAATGTTTCAGCACATTTTATGATCATCATTCACATCTTCGTTTTATCTCTAAACTAGCATTCAAGTTCTTCTCATTTCAAGAACATAACTCAACATCTTTGTTAACATAATTTTCATTTTCATTATACCCTTAATTCACAACTTATAACATCTACATAACTACCATCACTCATAGTTTTCATACTCTCAAAATAGAACATAAACACATGTATTCATCCATCAATTTACTGCACTCATCCTTTACACAAATTAAGGTCATATGAATATCTCTTTATTCATCATAAGAACAAAAAATATAACATAAACCTACTTAATTCCTCATCAATGTATCATCATATTTCAACACCTTTATCATGATCACTTCATCTCAAACTATCATCACATATGTTTATATTTAAACAACCCAATGAAGATATCCATTCTCCATCCACGTTACATATATTTTCAACATCAGGTTCATAATCATTTCTCCTCTTAAACTATCATAAAAAACATGTCTATCAAGCAAGCCATGAAGAATAATATACTTCTTACTTGATTAGCTCAAAGCTTCTTCAATCACCATGAAACACTAGCTCCTCCATAATACACGATCATCAACATTTAAAGTGGAATAGAGTGAGTCTTTTAGTAACAAGATGAAGAAATAACAAAGATCTTGAAGTATAAAGTGAAGATGATGGAAAGGTTCACAATGGTGAAGGTTTATAAGTGTCGTGGAAATGGAGAAGAAGAGAAGAAGAAAGCATTCACTTGCCTTGCCACACATCCATCCACGATATTTTTCAATTGAAAGACTATCTTTAATGATCTTTCACTTATGTTACATGCTTTCTTCTTCTCTTCTTATCACTTGCCACATGTCACCACCTTGTGGTCTCCACCTTGTCTTTTAAATAGCTAGTACATTTGTCTCCCAATTTCTAAACCAATTATCACCCAATTTTCTATGGCACTTGTCATTAAATCATAAGGTCACTTATCAATAATTTCTACTGCCATTTGACTCTTAATTCTACTACCATTTATCAATTGTCTTGCCATTTATCATTTTTCCTAGTACAGAAATACCCTTAATTTTAAAATTTTCCCAATTTTTACAAGAAATTATAAATCATTTATATAATTCACCAAATCAATTATCAAGACAAAACATTCACTATTCACATCATAGTCATGGTAATTAAAAAATCATTTATACCCGAAAAATGTCAAATGAATACGTGAACAGTCATTGTAAGGTGTGCAATTATCAATAATCATGTGTGTGTGCTTATACTAGTGATATGCATGTAAATGCAATGCACCTCGCATATTCTCTATGTTATTTTTAATGTATCTTGGTTTAGGATCCTATGTCCTTAACCCTTAGTATGGAAACAGGATACTACAGTCTTTTATGGAAAAATTCTGGGACAACCAAATTTTGATTAATTGGAAACTTGAGACATCATTTTTCATTAGTAATATGTCGTCCACGTATAACATAAGGAATATGATAACAACCCCACTAACCTTCTTGTACACACAAGGTTCATCAGGATTTTATGATAAACCAAACTCTTTGATTATCTCATCAAATCGGATGTTCCAACTCCTAGATGCTTGCTTCAATCCATAAATAGATTTCTGAAGCTTGCATGTCTTTTTGCCATTTTTGGATACAAAGCCCTCAGGTTGTATCATATATATATCCTCAACTAGGTTTTCATTTAGGAAAGTCCTCTTCACATCCATCTGCCATATTTCATAATCTTAATGAGTAGTGATGGCTAGGAGTATTCTAATGGATTTAAGCACGGATATGGGGCTAAAAGTATTATAGTCAACTCCTTGTCTTTGACGATAACCTTTAGCGACTAGCCTTGCTTTATAGGTAATCACATTAGCTTCCATGTGGATTTTCTCTTGAAAATCCACTTGCACCCTATAGGTTTTAACCCTTCGGGTGAGTCAACCAAAGTCTATACTTGGATTTTATACATGGAATCCATTTTTTACTTCATGGATTGAAGTCATTTTTCAGATTCCAAACTCTTCAGAGCCTCTTCATAGGTTGTAGGCTCATCGTCCTCCATGAGCAATACGTCCTTGTGTTCACTTACGATAAATCCATCTCTCTAGAACATTGTGTATCCTACTTGACCTACTAATATTTTATGTGTCAGAAGGTTCAACTGTTGTCTCATCTCTATGAACAACAACTTTGGGTTCAGGAAACTGATTTGCATCTATTTGAGCATCATGAACTTCATCGAGTTCGAATTTGCTCCCACTATCTTCTTTTAGAAGAAACTCTTTCTCTAAAAAGACAGCATGCTTTGAGATAAAACCTTTTGCTTTAAAGAATTATAGAACTGATATCCAATATGGCATGAATGGACATTGGACCACATACATCATAATGTATTAGGTCTAGCAACCTATTCACCCGTTCACCCGTTCTTTTAAAAGTAATTTAGTCATCTTGCCTAACAAGCAAGATTCACATGTGTCATATGATTCATAATCAAATGACACTAAGCTACCACACTTATGTAGCTTAATCATGCGTTTCTCACTTATATGGCCAAGTCGACAATGCCATAAGTAAGATGATTTTAAGTTATCTCATTTTTATCTTTTATTGTCATTGATATTTAAAATTAGATTACACATATCTAATATGTAAATTTCATTGCACAATATAGCAGTACCATACAACATTCCATTCAACTTAATTGAACAACCATTGCTTGAAAAAGTTAAAATGAAATCCTGCTTTATTAAGACATGAAATAGATACAATGTTCTTTGACACAACGAGTACATAAAAGAAATTATCCAAAATTAACTTTAGCCTACTAGGAAGATACAAAACATTATATTTCCCTACGGCTAATGCAGCAACTCTTTCACCATTTCCCACACGTAGGTCCATCTCTTCCTTCTTGAGCAATCTACTATCCCTGAGACCTTGCATATCAACACATATGTGTGAGCCACATCCAGTATCTAATACCCGAACGTTATGATTAGAAATAGTATTAACCTCAATGAAAAACAACATTCTTGAAGTAGACGGTGAGGCTACTAATGCCTTCTTCTACTTCAGCAACTCCAGATAAGCTTTACAGTTTCTCTTCCAATGTCCTTCCTTATTGCAATGGAAGCATATCCCCTTTGAAATTGTCTCCTTCGCCTTCTTCTTAGCTACACCTACCACTAGCTTCTTGGACTTCTTCTTCTTCTTTTGATTCTTATTGCGAGAACCAGAAGAAGAGTCCACCAGCATCACAACCTTACTGTCTTTCCTGACAGTTTGCTCAGCTGTTTTAAGCAGATTAATCAGCTCAGTTATCAATGTGGATATTTAGTTCATCCGATAGTTAAGCAGAAACTGGGAATAACTATCGGTCAAACTAATCAGAATTGAGTCTATACTTAATTCATGATCCATTACGAACCCAAACTGCCTAACCTCTCAATATATCCATACATCTTCAGCACATACTGCACTAAAGATGATCCCTCAGCCATCTTAGATCAAAAAAGCAACCTCCAGGTCTCGAACCTTTCAGACCGAGCTTGCCCATCAAACAATTCCTTTAGATGGTAGACTATGGTATGAGCATCCATATCCTCATGCTGCTTTTGCAGTTTTGGTGACATAGAGGCCAGCATTATACAACTAGCTAGCTCACTATCATCCAGTAGCTTCTTATAAGCTTTCTGATCCTCATTAGATGCGTTGGCAACAGGGGGATCAGGAAGTGATTCATCTAGGACATATCCTAGTTTCTTGGATTTGAGAACAATTTTCAAATTTTGTAGTCAATCCAAGAAGTTTGGCCCCGTGAGTTTGTTGGAATCTAATAAAGAGTATAGGTTCATACTAGATGAAGACATCGTAGTGATTCAATAACCTAGAAGAATGAGAGAAAGTGTCAAAATGTACACTAATGCATATCGATAAGTACTTTAATCACATGCATTATAGGTCCCATTATTCTTATTCAAATTCATAGCCCTCACTATGAATTCGAGAAGACTTATAGTTTTCTTAATAGGTTGATATTCGATATCTCCAAGAATGACCTTGGGTTTGCCTAACAAGCCACCTTAGGTTAATCGGTAGGTATCATTCATACCAATTGCATACAGTTATGCAACTATCGACTTGTGCCATCAACTGTTGATTTAGCACACTCATTGGGTTATCAACTCTTGATTTGTATACATCCCATGTATATAACCCAACTTCGCCTTTATCCACATCGACCTTGGGGTTTACCCAATAAATCAATGCTTCCAGTTAGGACCAATCCATTAATCTAGAAATCTAATTTCCATGGTTTGAACATATTCGTGTAGAGCAGGCTTGGGTTTGCCCAACAACCAAACTCCAAAAGAACAATAGTTCTTGCCATATCAATGGAAGGTGTAAGTCTTAATATTTGGTTGAGGGATTTGTTCTTTGGTCTCATCAATGCTTAGACGATCTTGTATATATATATATCACACATATATATTCAGATTATGGACAACTCAATTAAATTAAGCCTATGTCCATAATAACCCTTAAAATGCATCTAATGCATATATCACACAAAGGAGGTTTAATTTAGGTTATGACTTGACTATGCATCTAAAGTTTGTGATTCGATTCAACTCTTGAACTGAATTGGATACTATAGTTAGTCTCAACTAATTAGAATTATGAATGTTATTTGATTAGGAACGCTAAAATTCAATTATTTTGATGTCAAAATTAAACACTTTAATCCATTTATAAATGTCCTTTTTCTAGTCACACTAGAAATGCTATGCTTTACTTGGATTAATTATAAATTAATCCCTAAGGTTTCCAAAATTCTCGTACATCAATTAGTCATCTATAATATCCCTAGGTCATCTCAAATTTATCTAAACAATTTTGACACAAGCCAAACTTATCTTGACGAGTAAAATCGTCAAGATAAATAAGTTAACCTACTAGACACTAAAGGGACCGATTCGATGTTCGGAAAATTTTCAGAGACCTAATTTCAAGCACATGCATTAAGCATGCTATTACCATCAAAATAATACACTTCTTATCACATAAGAACTTTATTAAGGTCTTATAACCAAAATACATACACTATTAGTCATTAATTAAGCCAACTCCATCAGCTTTCAAAAAGTTGACCAATGTTGACTTTGACTTCATTTAATAATTGAATCAAATTCAATTAATTCGGGAAAAATTCCAGAGTATTATACACATTCTAAATGTGTCTAATAAAAAAATTATAGAGCCTAATTATTAGTAATTATATATTGATAAATAGGAATTATCCAGCACATCACATGTGTATGACACTTGTTATATTACTTCTAACACTACTAAAACTTTACATAATGAATGCATAAGATAATCACTTTAACAACAAGTTTCATGCACGTCATACACGTGGCAACATCTCCTCTTACATATGCATGCATAAAATTCATAAAAAAAAATTTTATAAAAATTAATATGGAATTTACAAGTATGCATGTTCATCATATTTCTAGAATTTCCCAGAACTTCATACATGCATCAGTCTGAAACTAAATTCGTAATAAAATAGTAAATGACATTTAATTGCATTTTCCTTTGAAAGAAACATAACATAACACCTTATAAACATTTCTGTGAAAAAGAAAAAAGAAAAAACATTTTTCTAGAATTATCACGAAATTTTCAAAATTAACACATGCATTCAGTTTTCCAGAAATTCCCAGAAACTAACATATGAATAGTCTGGATATTAATTTGAAATAAAATAGAAAAAGACATTCAATTTCAATTTACTTTAACAAAAACATGATATAACATCTTATAAACATTTCTGTGAAAGAAAATTAGAAAAAAAATTTCTACAATTTACATGAATTATTCCAAATCAACATATATGTCAGTCACAACCCAGCAAACACTTTGCTCATGTTCAATACATCATTTAATACATGCATAAACTTGCTCTAATACCACTGTTGGGGTTTGCCATAGATGCATGTATCACTTGCATGAGATTGCAATGGAAGTGTCTGAATCTTGAATTCGACCACATGACAATTCGGAAAAGCCAGAATCACACATGCATGCATAGATATATATAAGAACATGAAATATAATACTTTTTACCTTTTGTTTCTCCTTGTTTCTTGTTTCTTCTCCTTGTTTGGGTTGTTGCAAACACCAAACCCTTCCTTGATCACCCAAGAACAAGCAAAGATAAAAAAGAAACAATGTGTAAAGGTGATTTGAGCGCCGAACTAGATGAGTTCTAGTAGATGCTCAAAATGAAAAGAAAGATCAAGACCTTTGTTGCATGCACTTTGATTCATGCAATAATCACATAAATTGTAAGAACAAGACTCTTGACACCTCTCTCTCACTCTAAAACTCTTCTAGAGCCGTTATTCTCTCACTCAAGTGTGTAAGAAGTGGTTATAATCTTGTGTACATAAGTGAAGAACTCATGTCCTCATTTGTGCCTTCGGTCACGATCATGACCAATGAGCCACGATTGTGGCCTACTTACAAAACGGCTATACACATTATATTTTTTTCATCCGATCTTTTATACATGTGAACCTTATATGCTTGTTTATTTTAGGCACTTAAATTAACTCTTAATTTAAGAAAATCATGGAAGATTTCATGCCACTTGAATTAACTCTCAATTCAAGCAAATCGTGAAGGGTTTCATTATGCCAATTTACCGGAATATAAGTGGATTAATACTCAAACTCTTAGATAGTTAATTATCTAACTTACGAACCCCTCCATAGACAATTACCGTGTAATTTGTCCTTTCACCATACTATACCCCACTTGGTTCAGAGTATAAGCTATGTGTCAACTCCCACTAGACCGACTACATCACATCTAGTCCAAGTGATGTTAGTTCTTATCCTGGGATCTCATTACTCTATGTGTTATTGAAGACTCTCTTCATAACACATAACTACTCTGTCCAGAGACTCCTGAGTAATGACCCTGACAAGAGATCGTGGGTTTCATCTCCTTTTATCAGGAGTGGTGAATTCTCTATTGGCTACCCAATTACTTTAGAATACCAATAGCTGCACCTAATCACCACCTTAAGAGCGAGCTCGTCTTGAGGTAACAAGGAATGATGTCAAAGCACAAGATCAGTATCCAAGATATCCTTGAGTACCTCAAGTCTAAGCATATGTGCACCATTGCTATGATGAGATTAATCATTGACATTCGATAGATCATCCATATGATAATCTCATTGTGGGTCATCCAATGTACTTACTACCCTTAGTAAGCATCCACATGTTAACTCTAAACATCTCATGCTTACGGTTTGTGAGATCCACTGGTTGATTAAATCAAGGAGTATAACATGTGGTAGTCTGTCTAGATTCATAATTTCCTATCATATTAATCCAATAATTAGGGATTATTTAGATACTAACATAATTGCACTTGATAGGAATCTCATTATCATGATCTCATCATGATTTCCTTCATGCTATGTTTTGTATCATAGACTTCATTAATTTGATTTAAAATCAATATCAATTCATATATAAACGAATATCAAATTAATGAACAATGCCTTTTGCTTTATTAATCAAAATAACGTAGTAAAAAAGGGTTAAAAGTGATTGCCTTTAGAGCACTACTCTAACGTTAAAAAAAATGGTGGATAATAATATAAGTAGTATTAAGATGACAATACCACATAAATGCCTATTTAGAATAGGAAAAGCAAGTAAAGTTGATTTTTTTATTGTTATAACTTTTAAAAGGAAAAAAAGGTTAAATTTGTAACTACGAAATTTAGTAATTTTTTCATGAATTAGTGAGATCAATAAATCCTCAATAGGAAAAGGAACCAAGAACCACCTATCAGGGCTTAAGAGGAGATAAAATTAGTGATGAAAAGTATCTTGAGCCAAGTTCTTACTATAAGGATCTTCAACAAAGGATAGAAACATTGACTTAGGATTCCAAAAGTGCGGAGGAGCACCACAAGGAGATAGAGGTTACCATAGTTAGGGTAAATGTTGAGGAAGATCAAGAAAGTAATAATGATGTTTTATTTATGGACTAAACTCAGAGATTGTCAATATTGTTGAACTACACCATTATGTGAAGTTGGAGTGTGCAGTTCACATTGACATTAAAATATCCAAACAGCTCAAAAGGAAGTTATTAATCATTTTAGTGTTTCAATGTAAGCTCTTTGTCATGGAGCAAGCCAAAGAATGATGAAATTTTGAAGTCAAAATATGAAGGAATTGAATTAAAAGTTCATATGCCAAGTGGAAAGAAAGCCAAAGTCATTTCTTCTTCAATAACTAGAAATCGAGATGTTAAGTTCTTCAAGTACTTAGAGAGAGGACATATAGCTTCATAATTTCACGACAAGAGAGTGATGATATTGAGAGATGATAAGGAGAATATTTTTGAGAATGAAGAGGGGATGGATAAAGATAATCATAGTTTGGAGGATATTAGTGAAGATTAGTATATTGAGAGATTCAAATAATGAAGGATGTTAGTCACTAATAGAGTATTAAGGTTGTATACAAGAGAGGATGGTGTGAATAAATAGGGAGACAATATTTTTCGTACAATGTGTTCCATCAAGGATCAAGTTTGTAGTATGATTATAGATATAAAGAGTTGTACAAATGTAGCTAGCAAATAGTTAATAGAGAAGTTAAGACTAACTATAAAATACCTAAACAGTATCGTATATAATGGTTGAATAAGAGTAGGAACGTTAACGTAGCAATATAAGCGTTGGTTTCTTTCTTAATCAGGGGTGTGAGGATGAAACACAATATGATATGGTGCCTATGCAAACTGGTCACATTCTTTTGGTGTTTCTTCAGCAATTTGATATGAGAGCCACGCATGATGGGTACAAGAATAGATATTCTTACTCCATCATAACTAAAGCAAGTGCATAAAGGCCACCTCGAGATTTATGAGAGTTATCAAGAGAGATAAAAAGGAAAAAAATGAAAACACATTAGAATAATTCAAAAACTTTGGTAAGGAAAAAATGAGAGATAAATACGAGGAGCAAGGAGTGAGTTTTGTAATGAGAGTAAGGAAAGCTAAAGATGCAGTCTTACCCAAACATAAATTGCTTTTGAATTTTATAGATGAAGGTGTTAATTTGAGAACAAATGATTTTGAGTAAAGGAAAAATAATGGGAATTAAGTATCTACTTAAGTTATATAAGCTTCTAAGGAGACATGAGGAGGGACTTAGAAAGGATGTAAATATTTGAAATCAAGTGCCAAAAGTTGTTGAAAATTGGAGAACATTAAAAAATTAGGAAATAGAGCACCTATATAGGATTCTGTTAGACTCATGCTCTAGAATATGGTATCATGTTAATTCCGTGTTAGTCATATTTGTGTTTAAAAGAAGTTTTAGAAGCAAATAAGTATTATACTTTTCTATTATTTGAGGTTTACAGTTTTAGAACAAAACTGACATTAGCTTTAAAAGTTAGACTGCTGAACTTAAAATTTTTCTAGTTCTTTGATTTCGAAATTCATTTTGAATAGGGATTGAGTTATCTTTTAAAATTATTTCTTTCTTTATTATATTATGTCAAGGTTATTACTTTCCTTTGGGAGTCAAGTTTATATATATATATGATACTTTTTCAGTGTTGTAAGAAACAACTAATCATTATTAATAATCAATCAGAGCCCTTAGAGATATTTTCTTCAATCTTTTAGAGAAAATCTTATTTTAGGTTATTTAAAAATTTTGTTCTTTTCTAATTACTAATGGCAATCAAATCCTAGAATCTTATCACTATCATTCTTATCTTTTAAGTGAGTATAGTGATTCATATCATTGTTTTTCTTTTCATATTTGTGTTCTTGAATTAAAAATTTCTCAATAGAATGATCTTTAGTCATGTTCATATTTACATTGAATCTCACTAGTCCTATTGTTAAGGGCTATATTAAATTTCTTTTACCACTTATTAAAGAATTACTAGATAAGTTGCGTGAAGTCAGGTATTTCACTAATCTTGATTTAAGGGCATGATGCCATCAAACTAGGATGTTGAAAAAAGATGTGTATAAAAATATGCTCAAAAATCATGAAGAGCACTATGGGTTTTTTGTTACACCTTCTTGCTTAATTAATGCTCCTATAAATTTCTAAATTTTGATAAATATCATCATTATGTTTAACTTAAGGAAGTTTTTTATAGTATTTTTTTATGAAATACTAGATTATGATATTTCATTTGAACAACATTTAGATCATCTTCAGTAGGTAGTGCAAATTATAAAGAAGCAAAAGTTGTTTTTTAAGATGTTAAAGTGCTTTTTTAGGGTAAGAAAAGTAGAATATTCAAGGCGTATCAACTCGAGAAAGGGAGTTTTTAACATATTCAAAGAGTGAGTGTAATGAAGATTTGACCAATACCCATTTCCTTAAAGTAATTAAGGGACTTTTTAAGGTTAGCATGATATGATGGGCATTTTACCAATAGGTATAAGCAATTGAGTAATCCATTAACCTCTTTATTAAAGAGTAATTCTTTTCGATGAAATTAAGAGGTTGAATGTGCTTTTAATACAATGAAGGAATCTTTGGTGTCTTTATTAGTCTTGAATTTTCCTAATCTCAACAATAATTTTGTTATTGAAGCATATATAAATGGAAATCTATTAAAAATTTCCTTTACATGGTAAGAATACCTTATTTATTATTTCATCACATCATTTTCTAACATATACCTACATTTATCCACGTATAAAGAAGAACTTTTGGTTTTGGGGTTGCTAAATCCAGTGGTCTCACTACTTAAATATAGTATATTTGTAATGAAAATAGATAATAAAAGCTTGAAATATTTGCTAGAACACATAATCGTAACTCTTTTTCAACAAACTTAGCTTCCCAAATTGTTAGGTTTTGATTAGGAAATCAATTATAAGTAAGAAGTGTAGAATAATATTATTAATGGTTTGCTTTGCTAAGAATACAGTGATAGAGCTATATGCCTTGGTAGTTTCTTAAGTTAAACGTACTCTTTTACATGATATTAGACAAAGTTGGGAAAGGAATGAGACTTCACAGGGATTGATTTAAAACTTAAAAGGCAATTTAATAATTTAGTATATACTTGGTCAAATGACCTGTGGAAGTGGAAGAGAAAACTAATGATGGGGACTAATCACGAGATGAGAACCAAAATTATATTATTATTCCATGAAAGCCAGTACTAGGTCACTTAAGTTTTGTGAAAACTTATAAGAGGATGAAAATGTACTATTAAAAAAAGATGCAAGGTGATACAAGGGAGTTCATTCATAGATGTGACACTTGTTAGAAAAACAAGTATGAAATAGTAGCAAGTCTAAGAGTTTTGCAACCATTACCTATTTCCCAACAATTATGGATTGATATTAGTTTTGATTTTATGGAAGGGTTACCTAAGTCCAAAGGGAATTTTGTAATAATGTCACTAGTGGATCTATTGTCCAAGTATGCACATTTCATAATTTGTCATACTCATATACAACACCATATTTAGATTAATCATTCAATTTAGTGACGGATAATATTGTCCATCGGTAAATTTAGCGACGGAATGTTATATGTCCGTTGGTAATTTTAGTGACGAACTTACAATTTACAGTCGGTAAATTCACCGACAGAATATTGTGAGTCTGTCGGTAAATTAAAGACCGAATAATAAAATTTTGTCGCTAAAGTTACTGATGGATATACAAAATTCTGTTAGAAAAGTGAGTTCAAGTTGGATGGCTTGAGGTGTGAAAAATCACTATCTTTAAAGAAATATTTGCCCCCACTAGTTGCTGCAGGGATTTGACAAATTTTCTTCTAAGATACAACAAGCCTAATGTTCTCTAAGACAGCAAAATTAACAGAGAACCAAATATGAACTTCAATTAAGAATGAATATGATAAAGATGAAGAAGAAAAGATTTGATTGTGTATTAACCATGAATTGTATGTTAAACCAACCTTATATAGACTTAAAGATACCCATTCATAATATACATGATTGTTCATGGCACCTTTTAGGAAAACATGTGACCATTCATAGCATTTGTATTGAAAAGACATGTCTTTTCATTGACCTTTGTTGATAGTAATCGACTACTATAATATGATAGTCGACTACTGCACTGCTAGAAACAAATTTCTTGTTTTCCTGCATATAGTAGTCGACTACTATAAAGTAATAGTCAACGACTATCTGCAAACATAATATTTACACTTCTTCATTCAATTCCTTGTATATCAAACTATTTTCCAACAATCCCCCACTTAGTTTGTAATGCAAGATTAAAGACATTTCGTGCATTTAAGAGGTATCTTTCAATTTGAACCTCTTATTAGTATAAGCACTTCAAAGTTCTACCGAAATTTAGGTGGCATGGAAGCTTTGAACCTAGATTCCTATGTGTTAGAACCAGAAATGCTATACACATGAAACCTTCATTCTTCTTAGAAGTTCATTTAATAACCGCACTTTATAGCCTTGTGCTACCTCCTAGAATTCATGAACATTTACAAGATCTATTCCTTGTTGAAACAATACCACTTCCCATGTTCATATAGGTGAAGACTGTCAAGAATTTATTCCCTCTTACCTCTCCATTAAGAGTGCTTAACACTCACCCTCCTCTAGTACTAATATTTTGACTCTTTTATGATCAAACTTAGTACTCAGTCCCTTGCTTATAACTTGTTGTTACCTATTGAACTTTTGACTAGTGATATGCTAGGATTCCATTACAAGCAAAGTTAATTCATATGTCTCAATCGTAAATCTGTTGATGTACTCTTTATCAAATCTCTTGAGAAACCCATTGTGAATAGATCCGCCAGGTTATTACAGGATTTGACATATATGATGGCAATAATACCATCTGAAATCAATTGCCTTACATATTCATGTCTAAAGCTTATATGTCTAGATTTTCCATTATAAACTTTACTATATACTCTTAACATAGTTGCTTGGCTGTCACAATGTAAGGATATGGCAGGCATAAGTTGTGGCCACAACTCAATATCCAATAATAAATTTCTCAGCCAGTCTACTTCCTTACCCGTAGGCCCTAATGCTATAAATTTGGATTCCACTGTTGAATGCATTATACAAGTTTGTTTCTCTGATTCCCAAGAAACCGCACCTCCTCCTAAGGTGAACACCCAACCTGATGTTGACTTGTTATCGCTCACATTAGTTATCCAACTAGCATCCATGTAACCTTCCAACACGGCTGGAAACTTGTTATAAAATAGTTTTCTTCAAGTACCCAACTACTCTCCCAATTGCCTTCCCATGTTCCACATTAGGATTACTAGTGTACCTTGATAATTTACAAATCGCGAAGGCAATATCCGGTCTAGTGCAATGTGTAGCATACATTAAACTACCAAGAGCATTAGCATATTCCAATTGAACCACCACTCTAACTGTGTTTTCGATTACTTTGCATGAGGCATCATATGAAGTATTTTATTCTTTAATGTCTAAGTGTTTGAATTTGTTCAACATGTTTCCAATATAATAAGATTGCAAAGAGCAAAACTCCCACTATGTTTAGATACCTTAATTCCCAAGATAGTATCTACCTCATTTAAGTCTTTCATTTTGAATTGTGAAGTTAGATACTTCTTTGTTTCATTCACACCCAACATATTAGTGCCAATAATCAACATATCATCCACATATAAACATATGATGACACCATATTCTTGTGTAAACTTAGAATATATACAATTATCAACACTATTATGCTTGAAACCATTTTTTAATATAATGGACTCAAATTTCTCATACCATTGCTTGGGTTCTTGTTTTAATCCATACAAAGACCTTATTAACTTACACACTTTGTTTTCATTACCCAGTAGAACAAAACCGTCCGGTTGCTCCATATATACTTCTTCATCCAAGTCACCATTTAAAAATGTGGTTTTAACATCCATTTGATGTACATACAAATTATAAATAGAAGATAAAGTTAATAGTACCCTTATAGATGTTGTCCTTGCAACCGGTGCATAAGTGTCAAAGTAATATATTCCCTCTTTTTGCCTAAAACCTTTGGCAACCAACCTAACTTTAAATGTTTGTATTGAACCATCCGTATTATATTTCCTTCTAAACACCCACTTACATCCAATAGCCTTTAAACTAGGAGGCAAATCAATGATGACCCAAGTATTATTTGATAATAAAGAGTCCATTTCATCATTGATTGCTTCCTTCCAAGACGATGCATCTCTCGATTGCATTGCTTCCTTATAGATCTTTGGACCATCCTCAATATGTAAAACAATTGGTATCTTATGTACTACCATTATCCTATTCCCTTCAACGAAGAAGACAATAGATTGTGAGGATATAAAATTCGGATGTAAGTCCTTTTCTTTTCTAGCACGTTGACTCCTTCTAACTTCGGTTGAAGGACTTGTATCATATTCAATGCTAGAACTTGGTTTAGAATTTTTTAGACTTGTGGTTCAACTAAATGCTCACTAATAGAGTCTTGATTTGAGCTTAACTTTTTATGAAATTTGTTTTCAACAAACTCAACATCCCTTGACTCTCCAATTACATTGGATTCTAGATCCAATATCCTATATGCCTTAGAATTTTCCGCATATCCAATAAAGACACCTTTGAATGCTCTAAGCCCCAATTTAGTCCTTTTCAAATCCGGAACTCTATAGTATGCTAGGCATCCCAAAACTCTAAGATAACTTAGATTTAGCTTTCTTTTCTTCCACACTTCATATGGAGAAACTTTAAATTTCTTTATGGGAATTCTATTATGAATATGACAAGCCGTAAGCAAGGCTTCTCCCCATAAATTCATTGGCAAACCCGAATTTACTAACATTGCATTAAACACGTCAACCAAAATTCGATTCTTTCTTTCCGCCAAACCATTTTGTTGGGGTGTATACGGGGCACTTGTTTCGTGTATGATTCCATTTTCCTCACAAAAATTTGAGAACTCTTGAGGAAAATACTCACCACCTCTATCACTTCTTAGAACTTTTATTTTCATTCCCTTTTGATTTTCAACTTCCATCTTATAAACTTTAAACATATGAAATGCTTCATCTTTATGCTTTAACAAATACACATAGGTATATCTAGATGCATCATCAATGAAAGTTATAAAGTATCTATTTCCACCTCTTGTTAGCATACCATTTAATTCACATATTTCAGAATGAACAAATTCCAAAATTTCATATATTCTTTCAACTTTTGGAAATGGTTTCTTAATCATTTTAGCTTGAATGCACACTTCATAATTTTTATCATCATCATGCTTGTAAGATATTAAACCATGTTTGGAAATAAATTTAGGTGTTGTATTGCTAACATGTGCAAGTCTATCATGCCATAATGATAATGATAAGTCAGCAATATAAACCAAAACATTTGTATTATTATTAATGCTTAACTTAGACATTCCATCACATGAATATCCTTTGCCTACAAATAATTCATTCTTAGACAAAATAACTTTGTCCCCCTCTAATACAACCTTCCTTTTTACAAACCAAATTGGCCGAAACTAGATTCTTAGTAATCTCGGGTACATGTAAAACATTAATCGAGAACAACTTCTTTCCCGAAGTAAAATCAAGTTCTACACTACCCTTTCCCAAGACCTTTGCAGCATTGTTGTTTCCCATAAGAACTTCTTGGCCTTCATCAACATGTTCATAAGTCTTAAATAATTCTTTATTGTTGCA